>OMNW01035093.1:100055-118105 GCA_900303245.1 Selene dorsalis | reverse complement strand
GCTCACACACAGTGTGTGTGTGTGTGTGTGTGTGTGTGTGTGTGTGTGTGTGTGTGTGTGTGTAAACTACTAAAAGAAGAAGTTGTCATAAAAAAAAAAACTCTTTGCCATGTTACACCACAAAATGTCACAGAATTTAACATATCTTCTTTATCTTTTTATCTCTCTTCACTCATCTTGTGCTGAAGTGTTTGCTTTTATTTCCTAGGGTTGCTCTACCTGGGGTGTAAACATACTCAGAGTTCCCCTCATTCAAAATGCATTGTGCTCTTGACAGGTGCTTGGCTGGAGAGGGTTTTTAGAGGCTGATATACTTATTTCTTTATTCACTCTCCTCATTTCTCCACCCTCTCCTCACCCGATATGCCTGCCTGACATTCTGTGCAGTGGGGGGTGATGAAAGGTGTTAATGCAAGTTGGGTGGAAGATATTGACTTCTCTTCTCCACCGTCTTGTTCCCTGCACTCTCTCCCACGCTGGAGTTTCAATGTGCTTTCTTTCTCTCACTTTTATCTCTGTCATTTCTTTACCTTGCGCTTCTCTCTCCTTATATCGCCATATTTTCCTTTCTACACTCCACTGGTAGACGTGAATTGTCTCTGTTATTGTTTCTCAGATCCCGGTGCAGTGGTAGAGACTCACAGTGCAGTGCCATATGCGGTGATAGGTGGCGTTCTGGCGCTGCTGGTTTTCACCGTCATCTGCGTCCTCATCGTCACCATCTGGTGCTCCGTCCGACAGAAAGGTAACACACACACACACTCACAGTCACTTGCATATCGAGTAACACAAAAGTTTCTTTCACACGGCTTGGCACTCAGAGCGTTTTATCACATTTTTCATAGACACACTATCTCATTTCTGTACTTTCTTTTATAACATGGATGTAAAAAGGTCAGTGGAGTGCACTTAGACCCAGATTCTCTAAAACTAATCTTTTAAACCAAGGTGTAAAATTGTCAGTACACAGCAGAAGGATGGGATGCTCATCTCCAGTTGGACACTGTCCGTGATGGACAACCTTGGCCAGGATAGCGGAACAGAAAGGGTGGGGTGGGAAATGTAGGTGTGGCCCCATGTTTTATGACTCTATGTTAGTGTATCAAGGCTCATCTATTAAAAGCACCCTCCCTGCATCTCTTATCTTTTTAAGTGCCCTCATTTTGGCAGCCTTTGACTGGGTGCCAGAGCTGCCAAGAAATGGTCCGGGAACAGTGTTGCGGGCTGCAAACAGCCATTACTTACCCTGTGGCTAGACAACCCGTCAGTCAACAATCTGTATGGCTTGACCGCCAATCAGCACAGAGACAGGGCCATTACAACCAATCAGTGTTGAGACAGGGCCACTGGGGCTTTGTCTTCGGCCTGCCATGACTGTCAGCATGCAAGTCAGTCACTGCAGTAAGGAGAATGAGAATGTCACTCACCCCTGGTGTGAAGGGACACCCTCAGCAGGCAGATGACTTGAGCAGTCCTTGCTCTCTCTAACCTGCACTGCTCCGGCTCATTAATCATACAGACCTAAGGGTTGTTAAAATGTGTTTGATAGGTTTTCTGAGTGACGCAAATGTGCCATTGTTCTCTTGCACCTAACCTTCCCTCCACCCTTTTCTGCCAATCTCTCCTCCCTCCCTGCCTTTTATTCTCTATCATCTCCTCCTTCTTCTTCTTCTTCTTCTTCTTCCTCTATTCACACTTCTATCACCTACCATTAATTTCCACCAATAGGCTCATACCGTACCCGAGAGCCTATTCTTGCTTGGTATTGACCTAACAATTACTTAACTAATGAATTAATCTGTCACAGGTATGGTACTCGATAATATCAGTGCTGATTGTTTTGATAATTCTGCATGGCACTGCAGTGATTATGACGCTTTGCCGCCTAACCTTCCCCCTCCAATGTCCCTCTTGCTTTCTCTCTCTCTCTCTCTCTCTCTCTCTCTCTCTCTCTCTCTCTGTCTCTCTCTCTCTCTCTCTCTCTTTTCTCCTTTCATTTAGGTTCCTATCTTACCCATGAGGCCAGTGGGTTGGATGAACATGGTGAGGTGCAGGAGGCCTTCCTCAATGGGAACGACGCCAGCCAGGGCAAGAAGGAGTACCTACTGTAGCCCTTTTTCCTTCCCTGTCCCCTTCTCTTCTGACCTCAACCCCCATCCCTTCCTCTCCCTGTCTCCTCCCTTATATACAGTATATACAGACACACACACTTACACACACACACAGACACATGTACCACTATACAATGCGCCATAACAGGCGGCCTTCTAAAAACGACTGTATACAGATACTGCACACAGCCAGTCCATCCCATCCCATTCCATCCCATATTCTTCATACACACACACACATACAGACTTGAACCCAGAGACAGTTTTAGAAAAAGAGAGCCTATAGATCCACCAGCCATTAACGACTGTGCCATATACTGTAAGTCAGAGAAACGAGCAAGAGGGAGGGGGTGGGAGTGGGAGGGGTGTGAGGGTGAGCTGCATATAGAAAATAACGAAATTATGCCATAATTATTTTTGATCGCGAGGGAAGCGGGGAGCACAAAGAAAACGTTATTCTGCCCCATGCAGCTGCCAAAGTGGAGGGGGAATTAGGGGCAGATGACTGCTGTAATTCCATGCCTGAAGAAAGCCATGCATTTCACAAAACTGAATCTTTAACTGCCAGAGACAGTGGGTACAGCGTGTGAGGAGGGAGGGCCAACTGAGGAGAGGAGGGGGGTGGAGGGGTGACCTGGAGCTACTGAGAACCCAGTGCTAGGAAAATTGAAATTTAAAAAAAATTGCCAAAGCATCTCACCTACAGAGCACATATCATCTATAATTCCCTAACAACACTGGAGTGTGTAAGCCCAGAGTCCCGCAAAGTATCCATACTTTATGAACAAGTTAACTGTCCTGTTTTGCCATCCCTGGTGGGTGGCCAGCCGAAAATTCGTGAACAAAAAAAAAAAATCTGCTTTTAGAATTTTTTGGTACCAGCAGTGAGGGAAGGGTGGTTCTCCTCTCTTTTAATTCACTCTCCATCTCCTTCCACGTCGCTCACCTGTTACATCCTCGCTCCCTTATATCTCTCATTCTCTCTGTCTACCCCCCTCCTCAATCGCTCCTCCTTTGTTGGCTCCTAATAATGAAAGGATTAGTGTTGGGCTGAGTTCCCGACAAAGAAGAAAGGAATATGACTTGCTAAGGCATTAAAGAAAAGCTTAATTATTTTAGAATGTCATTAAGAGGATAAAAAGGTTTAAAAGTCTTATTAAGAAGGGCAAGGGGAGCGATAGCAAAAGGAATGAATAGGAATATAAAATGGATGGATATTTTTTTCTGAATGCTACCACACATATGCAGATACATGCACACATTCATACAGTACAGTAAACATGTTGTCAGAACAAATATACATATCTCCGAATTCCTTATTTGTATAAAAAAAAAAGAACAGCTACATAAATTAAATGAAACTTTTAAGAAATAAGAAAACAGTTTACTATTGAACGCATTATGAAGCAACTATACTAACACAGAATATTAGCCTATAGAGGTGCAAAGCCGAACAAACTACTGTCCAGTGATCTTTAAAGAAAATATAGAAAAGAACAAAAAAAATCATTTGTCTTTATGAGAAACCAGAGGTCTTATTGATTTTTTATTAATTATTATTATTATTTGAACAATTATGATTGTTGTTACTGTTATTATTATTGCCGTTGTTATTATTATAATTGTAAATGTTAAAGAAATGTACACTTCCCATGGTTTGTTTTTGGTTCTACTGTAGAGAAATTGCTGTCTTTTTTCACTCTCTTCCTCTTACCTTTCCTCTCTTTCCCAGACTTTCTCTCTTCGTCTCCTGTGCCTAGTCGTCTCTTCTCCTGTCTTTCACTCTTGTTTATTTTAGAGTCCATGTGTCATTGTTGATATATAGCTAACTATTTCTTTATAGGGGAAAGATACAAAGCACGACAAAATAAAAAAGAATCCAAAAATAACCTTGGGGATCAGACTGGTTTTTGGATGTATTTACTGTGTAATTAGCAGGTGCTGTTTTTGAAATCCTGTGAAAAGAGAACAGGAAACCGAGCATATGATTAGATCAATGGGGAATAGTGGAGTTATAGGTGGGAAAATAAAGATGAAGGCAGCAGAGCACTGGCAGCTCATTCAGAATAAATAGAATAAACAAAACAGAAGGTTCTGTGGTGCCTCTAATGAATCATAGGAACAGATAGCAGGGAAGAAAGGGTGACAGGAGGGTTGAGTCGGATGCACACAGAAAAATATGACTCTGCCATTAACTTCCACGCAATCAATACCCGATTCTGTCGAGAAGCACTCAACATGTCCATCTGTGCACAGGGCTAGATTTGAAAGCCGCCGGAGGTCGCGGGGTGATAGATCGATGTGTTTCTCTTCCATCGATGGCAAGGCTCCACGGTCGCCTGTCATAAAGACAGATTGTCAAACGGCAATCAAAGTAATGGACTTGCCAGGCGCCATGAGCATGAGTTGACACTCTGGCCAACAAACAATTGGCACACTCGCATCTACACAAGTCAACAGTAGACATATCTTCAGTTTATGATGACGCAAGGGTAGCACAGGTAGTACCTGTTATCAGTCCCTCTGTGGTCGATGGGTAATAAAACAAAGAATATTGTTGCTTTATGTGTCTCACAACAGTAGAGTTTGTGTCCTTCAAACAAAGGTGTCACATCAGTTGTTCTCCCAAGGGACAAACACAGTGTGGTTGTGTTTGATATAGTTATTTCTGCTTCTCCACACAGAAAAAAACACTTAAAAAAAACTTAATTCAGTTTAGTTTCAGAGAAGTATTTTAATCGCATTTGAATCCACAGGGTTAAATGTTGCTTAGTTAATCATGCTTTTGATGCTTACACTGGAGCATTATGTGGAAATGGGGAATATGGGGAATTGCTATTATCTGATCATAACAGTGATACAGTTCAGCAGCTAGACCTCATGACAATCAGAGCACCACCGTGATCACAGAGGGTGATTATCAGATCAATAGACATGAGCAAAAATGAGATAGAGACAAGCCAGGCAATACTTAGTTGTGTTCCCCCATGCGTTTATGACATGCAGTGAATGCACCATAATCTGGCCAATAATGACTGCGAGAAGTCCGTCAATAACTCACACAGTTCGCTCAGATGGTAGTTTTACCGATTTACATCCTGGAATGGGTACACATCAGAAAATTCCCCATTTATGACCCAGTATATGACTGTTGTATTTCATTTCTGCGAATTATAGTAAATATCACATTCCATCCAAACTCTATCTCTTTATGTTCCTGGTGGTTGCATGATGGATTAAACGCAGATGTATCCATCTTTAAAGTCAACCCAAGTGACCCAAGGATGGCGTTCACTGGTCACAGTGAAGCACGGAGGTGTGTACAGAGCGACAGCATATAGCGGGAGGCATTGATTGAGATGACTGAGTGTGTCGAGGCCTAGCATAATCAGGAAGCTTTCAGGCAGACAGAACAATTCAATAGGCAGCTGCACCAGGGAAGCTGGGTAAATCTTTTTTTTATTTTCCTTTTACCAATAAGGTCTTCTGGTGTTTCTTTTTTTTTTTTTTTTTGGTAGTTCTGGAAGACAGTGTATTCATACACAAAGACAAGATGGAAAGCAGGAAAATAAAATACATGATGAGTGAGAAAAAAAATGACATTAGATCATTATAAAGAGCTAGAATATGATTAGGTAATACAAAAGAGCCAGCAAGAAATCTAAAATCTGAGAGAACTGGAGAGAAGGAACAGGTCTGTGATCAAGGAAGGCACAGAGAACAGAGAGAAATCATGCTGACTGCCGTTGCTATGTTCTATGCAGAAAGAGATGGATTTCTCCTTTTTTCTCCATCACTGGTTTCTTACACCACCATGATTCAAGATGAACAATCCAATTAATGCGAGCAAGGCCCTTTTATTACAAGAGAGCATTCACATTGTATTTACAAGTTTAATCAAAACAGCTATGAAGACTGTGTCATAACCAGGTTAATTATGTTTCTCTACAATGCTGTGTCCTCTCTGGACACTGAATATTTAATTAAATGCTGTCACTCATATATCTACATTACTGGTGGTTGGCTTAGCAGAGACTTAAAACAGGCTTAGGATAAGACCCATAGGAAGAGCAGTCAAAGAAAACAGGCATCTGTGATCAGGATAGTTGTCATCATCTGGAGACTTAATTTTCTCACTGACATTTGGTGTGGGACCTGATAATTAACTGGCCTTTTCATTTGTGAGTTATTCATAAAGTCTGTGCACAGGGTTGCTGATTAGTTAAGAAGCCAACAACAAACAGGAATGTGCTATATTTATTCTTTGTGTCAAACACTGTGCAGCCAACATATTGAAGGAACATTGTTCTAGGAGGGCTATTAAACTGCTTTTGGTTGATGAAATGGTTTACAATTCAAACAGCTGCTCACAACTTCCATTTTGTCAGCAATTTAGACCTCTGGGCACACTTTGGCTTTAAGGGAGTGTTTGGCCGAAGACCACGGAGCTGCCTGCACTGCCTCACACAGGACCATATGGACAGATTTTCCTCTGGACAGGGCTACTGCAGGTGGAAAGCTGGGAACAGAAAGAGGAAATGTGGCCCGTTCGTCCCCCACTTGTTTCCTGGGAGGAGTGAAGAGGATCTGGGGCACAAGGCTGTACAGCTGGAAGAGGACCAGGGCGACTGCGTGAGCCCAGGAAGGAAGATTGGTGCTGGGCGTAAAAAGCATGAGGGCATGGATAATTTGGATAGGCAGGCACAGCAGAACTAAAAGGGAAAGAGACAGAGCCAATGAACGGACCCAGGAGGAATCATGTTTTGGAGGGTCTGCATGACTAAAAGGAGACTTCCTGGGCTTCATACATAGCAGGTCAAGGTAAATGGCCAGAAGACAAAGCAAGGGTAGCATGAACACTGTCATCCCATGAACATAGACTAAGAATTGGGGACTGAGAATAGTGTCAGGAGCACACACTCCCCAGTGGCTGCTGTGAATCTCAGCGTAGGTGAAGTTGTGCATGTCCTCCACATAAAACTTGGACAGGAAGCCTCCGTATGGAAGGTACTTTCCAATGACTTTGCGGTCATACTTAGGAGGTGGAGACGTTGGAGGCAAAGAGGTCGTCCAGTTGCCACCCAACCCTAGGCCAGCAGTGCCTGAACCAGTGCTGCTACTTCTCCAGGTGTCAAGGACGTCTGAGCCGATGAACTGAGCAAAGGACGACAGAACAGAGCCCACCCAGCACAGCAGAACCACGCACAGAGCTCGCTGACGGGTCACCACTGTGGAGTACCTGGCACACAAAGACACGAGGATGTGAAAATATTTTAAATGAACTTTTGGTGAAACTGCTCCCCAGTGCTTTAGATTATAGAAAGACATCCACGTGAGTATCTGCAATGTTCCTACAGTCCTAAACTACTTTGAAACTTATGTCTCACTAACAACAAAAATACATAATGACTCTCCTGGGGAGAGCTCTAACAGGTGTAATATCTACAATATGTGAGCAAGCCCCATAGCTGACCGCAGGTAAATGTTTTTGAAAACAGATCTGAGATAAGTGCACAAAAATACCATCCTACTTACACCAGCCAGTTACATGGTTGGCACAAAGCAACTGAAGTCAGCCTAAAAACAGACAGCACTGACTCTCCTCTACTGAAAGACTGGATTGGTAGGTCATTGTCAATCAAACATCTAAGAGCCTTTTATTGATATTTACTCACCCGTATTCCAGATGGAAAACAATCTGTTTTGATGTAACAGTGTTACATACAATGGCGTATCTTGACATGTTTACTTCTTTTTTGTTACCCTATATTGATTTTCTTCTAAAAGCACACTTGAGAGTGCTGCTGGATACTTACAATCCACATATAACCCGCTCCCACACACGTACAAGTAAATATAAAAACATTGATTTGATTTTAATTCAGTGTGTGCTGCTTTATTACATTTCTCGGGAAAAGCATGCTTGTACCAATCTTAATTGATATATACTTGTACCTTGTAAATATCTGACAGACAGTTTTCCCACTTAAACACACACAGAGGATTTTGATACTTGTTATGATTTTACTCACCTCTCTGCCAAGTGATGCTGTAGGTGGGTGTCTAGTGTAAGCAGCATCATCAGGAACATCATGAACTGCCTGACCAGCATGGGGCAACACACCAAGGTTATGCAGGTGTACAAACACTGAGGGGATCGCAGGTTGAGTAACACAGTTATAGGGACTTCCACTGCACCTCCTACAGCCCCCACCCAGCCCAGGCACAGTCGAAGACAGCGTGAGACGCTTCCAGGTTGGGGTCCCCCCTGGATGCCACTGATCGCCATGCACAATCGCACACTCACCACTATTAACGATACAGATAGGATGCACTGGCACAGGGAATACAGCCACATGAATTCCATGTCTCGAGGAGATAAGAAGAGAGAGAGAATGAGAGAGAGAGAATGAGATGGGAACTGTTTAAGGCAAAGAATGTATCTGACCACAATTTAAAAAGCCATTACCGATAATGGTGTGAAAGATCAAATATTAAAGATAAATATATGGCTGCTTATGCAAATACAGACTCATTCACACCCACTCTAGTTGCCACCGCTGCCCTGCTGTATGTTCCCACATGGCTCTTTCAGCAAAGACTGGCCCTACAGCGTTCACTTACATTGTCAAGGGAATGGTTGAAGTTAACATGGGCAAAGGCAAAGGAATACAAATGAGAACATAGTGACAAAAGGTGGACAAAATTTTCAGGTTAATCCTTCTGTTTATTCATTTTAATTCATTTTTATTGTGTCAACCATTCGTGTTATTGCAAAATTAAGCATGTTAAGCAAAAAAATGTATAATGTGAAAGGTGCTATATAAATAAAGATTGATTGATTGATATTGATTAGTGCGGGCCTGGGCACAGATGATGTCCGTTGCCCAAGTGATGATTCTATGTTCCTTGATATGCTCTTGATCTGGAAATAATTCACTGCTCTTATTTCTCTCTGTCACTGAAAATCCATTAGTGATTGGACACTGTAACTGACTGCTCTGAACATATATCAGTATAGTGTTATACCAATCTGGACAGACAGATAAGAATTTAATTTCTTAGAAATTTCTTTTATTTCCCCATTTAATCTTTATCAAATAATTAGTACCTCATTTACCTTGAGTTTATTGTTTCTACAGTAACCATTAATTGAATTATGTTTCATTCAGATCACTCTCTAAAGTTTCTATCACTTTTCTCGATAGTCAAACATCATATTGCTGAATAAAAAATCCTGATTTATTTGCAAAATAAAAAAACATGATTTATTTGCAACCACTCAGAAAAATTATGTTAGTTTTATTTTTTATTTTTTAAGATTAAAAAAGTTGGCAGGATACCACAGGAAATCAAACACATTTGAACTGAAGGAGTTGATGTAAAGACTTCTCTGTCCTACATTTGACAGCTGGTTCTTTAAAGACTTGACAATACACTTACATGCTACTAAATACAACATTAATCCAGGAAGTACATCTCTGTACTGATGGTGATTATTAACAAAAGGAGAAAAAAAAGAAAAAATGTTAAGAAAAGACAAAGAAAAAAGAAAAAAGCAAAGTAAAGAAAAGGTGGGAGAGGTGATGTTGGATGAGGCCTCCATGCTCCTCTTCCACCTCTTTGGTTTCCTCCGCTCCAGAGAGTGGCAGATCCTCATCCATGTTGACTTCCTCTTTGGTGTGGGGGCCATATCTTCTTGGAGAGGCTAGTTTTTCCTCCCCTCTGCCTCGAGCTCTGCGGTTGGCTCAAAGTTTTGTAAGAGCTGAATGTTGAGCTGTGCTCTTGGCTTCTCCAGCTCTTTTTTTAGAACCAGGTCCTGTTTTTTGTTGAAGTAAGCTGATCTCTTTGGTAATCTTTTGTTGGTGGGTGTCGATCTCAGCCCTCAGGTTTTTCTCCAGGATGAGGTCTTCTGTCACCCTGGCAGCATGAGCCTCCATTTTTTTCTCCAGCTTAGGCTGCAGGCTCTCAGCCTGCTGTCTGGTGGTGTGGACTTCAACTTCATACCTCTTGCCGTCTGGGTATGAAGCCCTCAGCTTCTCCAGTTCTTCTCAGAGAGTCATGTTCTTCTGTCTGTCTGCGTCAAACTCTGTGGTGGGCTTAGAGGTGAGTGAGAGCTGAGATTTCAGCTCCTTTGACTCTTTCTTCAGAATCAGCTCCTTCTCTGATGTTTTTCGTTCATCTTTTGTTGGAGGATGTTGATCGCAGACCTTGTTTTTTTTTTCCAGGAGCTGGACTTCTGTCACCCTAGCAGTATGAGCCTTCATTTCTTTTTCGAGCTCATGCTGCAGGTTCTCAGCCTGTTTGGTCCTGAGGATTTCAGATTCATTCTTCTGAGTGTCTTGGTGTGAAGCCTCTTGGAGAGCTCTGTGCTCTTCTCTTTCTCCTCTCCAAGCTCCGTAGTCAGTTCACAGAGTGTTGAGCTGGGTTTTCAGCTGCTGCAGCTCTTTCTTTAGAGCCAGCTCCTGCACTGATGCTTTTTGTTGAGCTCAGCTGATCTCTTTGGTCATCCTGTGTTGGAGGGCATCAGTCTCAGCCCTCTGGGTTTTCCTCCACATGCTGATCGTCTGACACCTTTGCAGCATGAGCCTCCTTTTCTTTCTCCAACCCATGCTGCAGGTTCTCAGCCTGCTGTCTGGTGGTGTGGACTTCAGCTTCATACCTCTGGTGGCTTGGTATGAAGCCCTCAATTTCTCCTGTTCGTTCCTGGTCTCTTTCTCTTGGGTGGACTTTTTATTATACAATGACAATAAAGGCAATTTTGATCTTGATTTCTGTCTAACCAACAGCTTTTTGGTCTGTATGGATACCCAGTACCTGGGATTTTTGATTCGGCTCCTGCTTGGAATCAAACTTCAGTGCCCAAGTCAGTTCGATGCTTTTGTTATTAAGCATAAGGTATTGCACAGAATAATAAAAGGTGTTAGTAAGAGAATGAGAAAGTACTGTACATGGGAGGCCATAGAATGCAACGCAAGTTTATGCTACGGGCAGGGAGACGGGCACTGAGAGAGTAGTTATTTTGATAGGTATTGGAGAGCTGTAAACGTGCTTGGAGAGTGAAAAGGTCAGGCCAGACCAGACTTGACAGAATTTCGCCACTGAGGATGTGAGCACCATGCAAACAGAGAGCTACAAGCACTGAGCTGGGTGGCAACATATTGTTAGCAGTTGCTTCACTGTCCCATTTTTCTGGTCTTTGTTTTGCCTGGCCTCTCCCTCTATAGCCCAGCATGCATCATTTGCTCAGTCATACTCTCTAAAATACAAATAGGCCAAGACATTTATACGTAAATACATGAACACTGACACTCAGTCACAAGCACACACTCCCCTGATGAGTAATTTTCAGCAAATCTATTCATAAATGATTGGCAGCTAATTTTAGTATATTTTCAAACAATAGTCGTGCATGAAGCAGAGTACATGAATACTGAAATAGTGGATTTGCCGCTGCAATATGCCACCTGTCCATTCCACGTAATTAGTTTGACCTTTTCAGAACATTTGGTGTTAGTCGTCACTTTTCCATAATAATCCCGACTGGCTGAAATAACCTCTTTACGCCGCTTCATAATCACTTTACACAGTAGTCTCCTGTCTCACCACTTGAAGGGCCTCAACTAAATTGATTTACTGAAGTAATTAAGGGAGTTTAATCCACCTTATGCAAGTTTTCAATTCAAATTACTCCCAGTGTAATTAATTGCTTGAATTAATCAATTAAGCTCTTTGAAGCAACATTCAAGCTAAAGGGCCAAACCTTTCAGCATGGTCACTGTCGTGTAGAGAAAAGTCAGAAAGTATAAGTTTGTTGATATTATGTCAGAGAAGTAAATTAGGATAAAAAGGTACAATTACCTGTTGTGAAGACCTGCGATGACACAGATAGTTTATACAAAGCTCTATAATCTGTCCTTTGTGTGACTTGGCTGCCTTTTTATTTCCCTCTAGGATCTCTATCTCTCACTCTCACCTCTCACTCTAAACTCTCTGCCCCTACTGACAGAGTAAACCTGATTCATAAACCTCTGCTTATCCACCTGCCTGCTATCTTTCTCTCTCCTGTCTCTGCAAACATATCAATTGTGTCAATGTTGGAGCATGGCTGCCCTTTCCCTCGGAGATGTGCAAAGGGCAACACCACCTCTGCCAGCCAGTGAAATATGTAAATAAGGCACATAAACCCACACATTCACAAAAATAAGGTTTATTATTCGTTTTAATCGTAAAAACTCAGGTTTTCACTCAGGTGGTCTTTCATTCTTCAAAATCACCTCTGAAGGCAATGTAATTTTTAATGGAGGTGGATTGGACCAAAATGAGTAGGGATATCAAAGACATGTTACTTTTCTAAGAGGATTGTGTATATTGAGCTATATTGTTGAGATAGAGAAAATGCAAATGTGCTCTTAATGTTTATTGTAGTTTTTACATGCAAATGAGTTTCATCGAACTGCAGGGCTGACTGTTATGGCCTGGAAAATATGCCCCTTTCCAAAAAATCACCCAAGCATATCAATGTGACTACAAATCATTCCCCCACTGTCTGCCAAAAGGGCCAAGCTCCAAGTTGCAGGCGGGGGCACACTGAGTTCCACAGGGGGGGCTCCGTTTCACAAAAACATGCCCACAATACGTGTCAAGAGCAAAGATTAGCGAAGTAACTTTTGCTGCTGCAGTTTTAAAATATAGGACAGTGTTTGGTAATTGTGGAAGTGGGGTCCGTGAGGAAGGTAGTAATAGAAAAGTATAATCATAATTAATTAACACTATGAAAACATACATGTTTTTGTGGTATCATTGTTACAGTGACCAGACATGTAGCTCTGGACAGCCTATCACGTGATTTATTTTGCATCTTATTGATGTTTTGACTCTTGCAGACTTATATCCAGATGTGATTGTTAAATGTGGTGATAAAATAAATGGCGACTGGGGAAAGACGTAGGCCGAAAAGACTGCCTGCAAAATTATGTTCGGTGGAGCGGCGAGAGTCTTCTGTGAGATCTCATAATACATCCATTGCATTCTGTCAGAGAGAGTTACAATGTGACTGTGATACAGTCTATGGATGAGCCTCATCGCTGGAAAAAACAACGCTGTGATCTCGCGTAATAGAACGAGATTTGCCCGTTTTAACATGAGTTGGAAACCCCGTTCCACCCTCTTCCCTTCGCTGTCCACAAGCAAGGTAAAGCGCTATTTTTCCCTTCTCGATTTTCTGCCTCAAAATTGCTTCAAATTATAGCAAACAGACGCGAAACGTGATCAGGTAGGATATAAGGTGTAGATTAATAAAATGATGGAGCTTTATGCCAGGTTATAACACTTGTGCATCTATTTTTAAAAAGAACTATTCCATGCTACGCTTGTACTATCGGTTATGGCTGCCCCCATGCTACCGCGTTGGGGCCTGCTAGCTCGTGGCTAGCTCTCCTGAGTTTGCTCCACATTATTTGCTGAATTATTAAGTAAATATACACTTTGCCAGAACATATAACGTTTACAGGTCGTCGGGCTCTAAGTGAATGGTCTCTTGTGTATGGTGATAAAGACACTATCTACAGGGGCTTGCTCTGAGACGGGTCCCTTAGCCAGCTAGCGTAACTCGCTGTAAGGATGGCTAAAGCCGGGTGAAAGCGTGTGCTCGAGAGCCCCGACACATGTATCTATCTGAAATGTTTCTGTTTATGCTTATACAATTAAAGCGAAATTGTTAAAGTAACAGCACGTTTTGATTTATGCTGAGCGTGTCACTCATGGCCACACAACATCCTTAATGTAACAGATTAAGTCCACTCATTCACAGTGTGCTTAGTAGTGTCACATTATCTCAGTCAGCGAATGAATTTCTACAGTTAGAAGAATATTTAGGACTGTATTAACTCATCGTATTTTCTTAGTATGCCTTTGGCTATGGTAAAAGTAACGTTTGTGTATTTATTTGTTTAGATGCCAGGTGTCACAGTGAAAGACGTCAACCAGCAGGAGTTTGTCCGTGCCCTGGCGGCCTTCCTGAAGAAGTAAGTCTAATGATGTTTACCATCAAACTTGCTTTTGTCATAATGATGTCCATTTAAGTTGTATTTAGTAACAATGGATTTCATAAACTGTAGATTTGCTGGCATATATGAACGAAATACTGATGTAGCTGCTTAGTTCTAGTCGACATCATGCTGATACATCTCTCCTTTTTCCAGGTCAGGAAAGCTGAAGGTGCCTGACTGGGTGGACCTTGTCAAGCTGGGTAAGCACAAGGAGCTGGCCCCCAGTGATGAGAACTGGTTCTACATCAGAGCTGGTAAGTCTCAATATTTATATTCACTTGTTGTTAATATTTGACATTTGTTAAATATTTACATTGACGGTGTAATACTGAATCCAGAATAACTATTTGCTCATATTGGGAGTTGCTGCTGTCCTGTTGAAGGACTGACTGTCACATGTCTAATGTGTGGATGTTTGTAGATTTCACATAGTTGTGGAGGCTGTCAAATCCACTGGGAGATTAATTGGTTTTTTAAATTTCAGCAGAGAGAAGAATTTGTTTGTACTATAGCAAAAATGTTAAGAGTTTAAAGAATGACTGAATGATCTTCCATTGGGACTTCAGACACCTTGTTAGTATTACTGCAGTAGATTTGGTTGAATGGTCTATAGTCCTGCAAAATCTTTCAAGTAGACAATCATTTGGTGTTTAAAGCAAAGAGACAGGGAAATGGGGTAGTTACCTTTGCCTCGACAGTTTCTTTAATCTTTCACATTTATGGCGATTGAACTGTCAATGCTCATTGAAATCTTAAAACTCACTGTTGATTACCAACTTTAGTGTCTTGTTAAATTAAATATTAATCGGCACTGCTAGCTTTGATGTCTCACTGAGAGCACAAAGCCATATATCTAGTAAAGATGCATCAGTTGGTGAAGTAGCCATCACAATCGGCTGGTTTTCAGCTTGGTCTGCAGCGATGGGCGTCCAGAAGGCATTTTTCTTCACCCTTGTTCAGAGATGGAGCCCTTCATGTAGTTATTCTGTACTTGGTGTCTATAACTGTTGAATTGATCACGAAACAAGAATTTCAAAATGTCTGTTACTCGTAGTTCTTCTAGAGAGGCCATACTTTCAAAAAATGTTGACAGTGAAATTAGTACTCTTCAGTATCCAGTTATGCATTTCAATCATGTTTAGAGTGATTTCTTCATCACAACTTAAGCGACCACCCTCTCTTCTCCCTCAGCATCCACAGTCCGCCACCTGTACCTCCGTGGAGGTGCTGGTGTTGGTTCCATGACCAAGATCTATGGAAGTCGCAAGAGGAACGGCGTGTGCCCTGCCCACTACAGTGTAGGATCCAAGAATGTAGCTCGTAAGGTGCTGCAGGCCCTTGAGCTGCTCAAGATGATTGAGAAGGATCCCAATGGGTTAGTGTCTCATTTGCTGTATCTATCTGGTCTTGAAAGCTGAATATTTAAGTTGCTCATTGTTGAAATTAACTTGTTTGACTATTACACAACACACACAATGCACTATTAACATTTCTGTTAATTTTTACTCCTAGCCTTCTGTTTGGATATGTATTGTCTTTGTGCAGTGAAAGTTTACTACATGAAAAAGCTGATAAATGCATGATGTGATGTTCTCTGGGCAATGTTCATCAAACCTACACCCACACATACTCGGTTGCACATAGTTCTCAGTTTGCATATGCATTTTAATCCATGCAGAACCAAGATGCGAAATATACTATGTCATGCTGAATATCTGCAAAACCTTAATGTATAGAGTAGAATTTACGTTGAACCTTCAATCCACATATAATCACACTCTAACAAGAACACCCATTGATGAGCTTGGATTTTATTTGATTCAAGTGGGCAGGAAAGTGAAATTCCATTTTGAATCGGTCTCTTTCATGGTTGATAAGTACTTGTAGCCTTCCTTGATAAATACTAACCCCCGCCGTTAAACATGCCTGGATTGCTGCATCATTGTGTTTCCTCTGTTTCCTGCTTTGAATTTTACTGTTCTTTATTTTGCTCAGTGGTCGCAGACTGACCTCCCAGGGAACCAGAGACCTGGACAGAATTGCTGGCCAGGTGAGAAGTCTATCTATTTTTCCTGATTATTATGTTGACATGCAGATAAAGAACTAAATTATTTGAGAGTTTTGAGTTACTGAAAGTCAAAGCAAAGCCATACATAATTGAATAATTTCTATTCATTTTAATACTTGGATTATTAATATCCTGGATGCAGTTAAAGTGATTTGTATTGCTGAATCGATCAGCTCATGCAATGCACCAAACTATACAAGATGACCTCATCTTAGAGCAAAGATGAACAAATGTATTGATGAATCCCTACAAAAGATACATTTTCTCACAGTGTGACTTTTTAACATTGTGTACTCTAAACTGTGGCACGGGAGTAGACCAGCCTGACCAGAGTTTTTTGAATTGGTGAAAAATTTATGAATGTTTGTTGTGGGAACAGAAACTGGTGGATCTGTTGGATGGTGTTGCATACAAACAATATGAAATACTGACTGATGTTGGTAATTGTTGATTATATTTCTTAAACAATTTATCACAAATTGCTGTGCCAGTGGTTGCAGGTGTGACAAACCAGTTAGCTTTTTGTTTTTATTATTGTTTTTGTTTTTTTTTAAAGCACAGCGAGTAACCCAGGTCTGCAGTTTATGCATAGTGTGATTATGACCATGGTTAATATGTTAACACGTCAGTTGCATTAACAGTATCCCCTAAATACATCTGAGGTCTGTGTAGTGGTGTAGACGACTTTCATCTCACTCAAATAAATGGTGCTGGTTGAGCACTGAATCCCACCAGACCTCCTTTTCCTCTACGTGTTTCTCAGGAGTAGGAAAAACACAAGGGAGAAGATTTCCCAAAGCTTTAGTGGTAACTGGTATAGTAGCATGGTAGCATATACAGAAGTGCTCAACCTACTGCTATGGTTTAAATGCTCTAGTATCAAGTGTGCCCAGCTGTTGAATGTCATCGCCAGTTCATGTGGCCAGGGAAAGGTTGGTTTCAGTGAGTGACTGTGTATGACACACTTTGCCATTTTATGTGATGTTCAGGCGCTCTCGGGGTGGTGCCTTCAGCAAGTGCGATCACAGAAATATCATCCCTTTGCTTTGATGCAACACCGTGTCTGTTGTGGGAGTACACAGCCCCAGTGTCACTTCAGCATGTAAGGCTTTTTAAAGCACTTGTCCTTGGGCAAAATTTCCTCTGCCAACCAAGTCAGTTATGTGTCGTGGATGGCACAGTACTGGAATTCCTTGTTCGCCTTTTTTACTGAAAAACAAATCGCAGTTGGGCCTTGTCAAAAATCAGAAAAGCAGCAGCGTTGTGATAATCCAAGGGTAAAGGGGGTAAACATGAGGAGGGAATTTCATGCTTGGCAAGTCCGCCGTATGGCACCAGTTTTCTCCTTGTTTACCCATGCTAATGAGCAATATGCAGATGAGCAGACCTGGGCCCGGCCTGCTGCACAAAACTGGCAGGAAGCATGTTGGTGTGGCTTCGTTACCTCCTCACGAGTCCCCCTTGTGTGTTGTAGTTTCTGATGGCTTTTTAAGAGATTGATGCATTTCCCTTGCAATTGAGGTTCCTGCCATGTACTGTCAGACTATCCAGGATGTCTTTGGCAGCAATTGCAACATAGTTTTTCTCCCAGACTGTGTTCACTCAAGTCCCATGAAATTGCATTTTGATAGCATCTTACTCCCTTGAGTTGCACATGTCCTGCTGAAACACAGCATTGGGTTATAATGTGGAAAGAAATTTTAAAGTAAACAGGAAAATAACAGTGCAGTATCAAGCAGTGAAGTTTCGTTTTGTTGTTCAAATAGTTGGGATAATTCACAGCACCTATGGCAGCATGATAAAACTATTTAAACACCACCT
>OMNW01035093.1:82034-99984 GCA_900303245.1 Selene dorsalis | reverse complement strand
GCTGCAAACAAGAAAACTGTTTAATAAATCTTTTTTGGAGAAAGTCAAATGCTGTGTGTGTCTTTGTTACTGCGGGTGAACTACATGGAGCTGAGGACAGTAACGGTCTGTTCAGTATTCTGAAGTACTGTCTAGAATGCAGCCTGTCTGGCTGTAAGAAAAAGCGTGAATGTTTTTTTGTGCTTACATTTTATTGACCTTGATCAGACAAATGTGTTGGCAAAAAATGGAAAGAAATAAATATGAACACTTGGAACTGCATTTCCTAAAACAAGCTGCTGTTTGACAATCCCTGGTGATTTCTTGCTTCAATGTCCTTTAGTCTAAAGGGCACTGAATGACCCTCGGTTGTAATGTTTTCAGATCCTCACACCCTCTAGCCAGTAAAAGCTCACTACGGGGTGCAGTTCGATCTAGCAGCTTGAAAATGCTTCCTCGGAGTTGTTCCATCAGCGAGCCAATACAGCTTCTCATCAGTGGCCAAATGCTCTCCACAGTCACTATACCACTTATGCTTCTACATTAATCTTTTGTTCTTGCTGCTGTGTTCATCTATCGAATGTAGTTTGTACTGATTGATCCACGATTCCACAACTACAAAGGGGGAAATTGTTCAGTTAACAAAGGTGGAAGATTACATGTCCATAAGCAACATAGTCCTCATTTCAATAGCTGGTAAGGAATGATGTCATGATTTAGCAGGTTCATTCAGGGCCACAGTGCCATCTACAGACTTGCACAGCCAATAACAGGTATATACCAAGTTAGCAAGGATAATGCCATGGAGAAAGATTTACTTGTTTATTTTACTGTTACTGCCAAGATAATTGAGAGATTTTGTAAAGGCTGTCTTAAGAGTTTAGTCCAGTGGTAATTTTATTTGTGTGGAAGTTTGGTAGCTCATTATATGAAGGCCTTTAATGCTGCTTAACAATGCCTAATGTGTTGAATGAAAACGGCTTAAATAGAGGATGTAAGTGTATATTTGAGAACAAACCGCTTCTTGAGTTTGTAGATTTCTAATGTGATTAGTTCTCGGTTTGAGAAGCTTTGCAGCACTCTTGGAAACCCTGTGGTAGCACATTCAGTAGCACAAAGCTCAATCAATGACAGCACTTGACTGCCTTAATTTGGCTGTGCTTCTAAAATCCTGCAGAGGGTGCCAAAGCCTATAGAATATCAATCATGACTATACATGAACTCTTGGGTGATTGTTTCAGAGGCGCCTTTGCAGGTGTCAGAAGCGGTGGCAATGAGTAATCTAGCAGCAATGGCATGATTTTGCAAGGAGTAGTTGAGTAGTCATCCTTGTAATTAGATTGAATATGTTAAACAAGTGACAATTATGTTAAATTTAATGGTGCAGTTGAAGGATTACTTTATTTTGTCAGCAGGTTTTTTAATGTTTCAGTGCTGAAATTGTGAGTAATCCACCATGTATTTTCATTGAAACGGCTTCAGGAGCTTTCCACAGAAATGTAACACACAGAGGCAATTGACTGTAAAATATCCAATCTGTTTTAATTCTCACTTTCAGTATGGGCCAGTGGAGCCTCATGCGCTGGCTTTTTTTCATTTCTCAGCTTGCCTTGGGGCGATGAAACTACAAGCACAACCAAATGAGAATGCTGGGGAGGGACTGCAGTGTAGCAATGGTGTATCTATGTCCCCTTTGAGAAAATACATATTGCTATTTATATTGTCATGTCCAGATTTGAAGATCAGCAACCAGAAGGCGTTGTTTGCGGACAGAGTTGAGCTGTCGTGCACAGCCTGTGCTTTTGTGTGTGTTTGTGAGCTTACACTCGGCCCTGTGTTTGCAAGATATCATGTGTCATGCATCCGTGGACTTCCAGTCTGCTGGCTGTGCCAGTCTGCATCTGTCTGTGTGCACTACACACAGCTGTCTCGTCTATTTTATGATGTCAGTCATCATAAACAATTATTCTGCACATCTCTCAGGAAATATTAATCTCTAGTCTTTTTATACACCCCCTCATTCTCTCTCACTCGTCCCCTCCATCACTGTCTTCTATCCACCCACTCTTCTTTTTTCATTTGGAGACCAGCTGTTCCCGAGCACCTGAACCCGTCGTCTCTCCCTCCCCCTCCCTCTGTCATGATCCCTCTTTTTCTTCCACCCTGTCATTTGGGAGAGAGAGAAGGATAAACATGTCCTGGAGGAGTACAAAGAAATGTATGGAATCCACCAGAGGAGGTCTGTTGTTGTTTCACTTGCTCCCGTCCAAATGCATGCGTGTACATGCTTACAAATGTGCACTGAGCATCAATACGTGATGATGATGTCTTTCTGCTGCAATTTCAGCTCTAGTCAGTCACCCTGCTTATGCCTGTCATTGTGTGCAGTGCGAATATCAGACTTCACAATAGCAATTACTGCTGTGGAACAATTACCACCTTAACAAATGCACATCCAAGTGGTTTGTTGTGCCCGTGTGTGTGTGTGTGTGTGTTGAGGTGGCTGCACCTACTCATTCTCCCAGTTCTGTGGCAGCTTGGTTTGATCACACTGAGAATGGATGCAGACCTGCCTCTCACCTCCTCACGGCTGGAAACAGCAGATAACTAAGAAATGTCTCTGCTGCACAAGTCTCCAAAATAGAAACACTATCACGAGGACTGCTACACATACACACACACATCACCAATCCACAGCTTCTTGCCCTGTGGCATATTTTCCTCGGAAGACATGACATACCTCAGTAAGTTTCCCAGCATTCCCCATCTCTGGCGCATTGAGTCAATATAAGTTTCTTGGGAAATTGGATACAGATCCCATGGAATACGCAGCAGGCTTAGCCCAGATATAACAGGCTCCTGCGTTGCACGACGCAATGCTTTTCTTGTGATCTACTGTGCTTTCTTATCAAAGCATGTTATTTTCTTTCCATTCAATATTTTCAAAGACCTCAATCTCATTCAGTCTGTGTGAAAGAGATTTTTTCTCCTTTTTCAAACCCATGATCGCAATCTTGGGTATTTATCTCTGTCTTTGTGTGGTGGTTTCAGAAAGAAATTCTGACACTTTTTTCCACACTTGATTGTGTTGTGGAAATAATTATAGGTGGGTAGCACCAATATGCAAGCAGTGACCGATAAAGACAGCATGAAAACATTTTTTTTGTCAGAAAACTTTACAAATGTATTAAACATTTAATGCTAAAGTCTCTCATTTCAGTGTTCAGAACCAGAATTGAGTATTTTTTGAAGACTCTTTGTGTTTTTGGCCAAGAGTCTCTCCAAGACTCGTCCTTGCAGGTCCTCCCTAAACCCCAGAACGGCTGAAACGTGCCACTCACCAGATGTCCAGCTGGATTTCAGTGTGGGCTTTGGCTGATGGACACAAGGACAGTTAATGTCCCAAAGCTGGGTCAGCATTGTCGTGGGTGTATGCCTCTGGTCAACTTCATGTTGAAAGGTGAACCATCGCCCCAGGCTCAGGTCACGTTCAATCTTCATTCATTCCCCAATTCCAACCACTCTCCCTGTCACTTAAAGGGACACACAGCATGATGCTGTTACCACCATGCGCCTCAGTTGGGTTTGCATCAAACATGATCATGGCTTTTGTCTTGACATGTAATATATACAGGTATTTACCTTTTCTTAACTATGTCCAATCAATTGACTCAAGTCACCCTTTCAATGATTTTATAAACTAAGAATTTATTCTAATGAATTAACAAAATTCTTGACATGTTTTCACCTGGTCATCATGGATTTCTGAGGGTAGACTGAAGAGAAAAATGTGAATGTTTTTAAATTTGAAGTTAAGTGTGCAACACAAGTGGAAAAATACTTGGTGGAGTGGCTACCTCTGGCAAGGGCAAACAATCATCGACGTGTCTGTAATTACTCTCAATATCATGCATATGTTCTCACAAGATGATCCATAAATCATTTACTGGGAGGTCGAGAAATCTTGCAACATTAATGGTAATGTTGAATTATTATTATTCCTGAATCCACCCCTCAAGATGGATTGGCAGCAAAAAGATTTAATGGGGTCTTCCCAGTCCACACCCCATCCCTCCACTAAATTTTCAAGTCATTTCAGTACTTCTTGTGTAATCCTGCTGACAAACAAACCACCAAGCAGCCACAAGTGAAAATAGAACGATTCTGGCAGAGGTAGTATGTGTGTGGAAACAGAGTGGGTCTTAAAGCTTTCTAAAACAGCTTTATGTTGTGTAACTTGAGCTTCAATAAAGTTGAATTATACAAGCCAGTGGTTAAACTAACACATTGGACATGGTGTAGAGGCCACATAAAGTTTGTTGATGCTGTGTGGCTAAGGTCAGCCCTAGTCTACAAGAGTGTGTTTATAGAAATTAGTTTGGGGCCAAAAGGTCTTTGTTTTCTTTGTAGCGAGCTGAGCTGCTTCCTTCTGCATTACAAGGTTGTGAGTGAGAAAACTCCACAGCTACAAGAAGTGAGGCTTACACCCTTATCTGTCCCAGAGGGTGTGTAAAAGCTGATTGATGGATGGTTACGGTGTTCTTTTGTGTGAGCGGGAGGGAGAATAAGTTTGACCTTACTGACTTTCTGGATACTTTTAGTGGCCCTGTATACATCTGTCTGCTGTGTGTGTGTTGCTGCACTTCTGTGTGCTGTCAGCTGTAATCCCCCAGTCTGTTTGGCCGGAGAGCAGGTGGTATAAACATGTAATGTGCCGCTCAGCCTGCCTGGCACCATGGGGCACTGTAGCACTGCCCCACAGCAGGTGTGTATATACGAGTGCGTGCGTGTGTGTGTGTGTAGGCAAAACACTGACTGTGTATCGGTGACTTGCGGGTCTCTGTGAGCTTTATGTGTGTCATCTTAGCTTGAGTCTGAATCCCCTCCACCTGTCACAGAGGGTGGGGGTGCAAAGGCAAGATGATGGGGCGCAGAACAGATGCTGTCTACAAAGGCAGCCGAACTGACTGAATTGCACAGCGTGTCTTCTGTGCATGTGTGTGCGAGCGCAGCCCGTATCGTTTCTATGTTGTGTCCCCGCCAATGTGTGTGTGCGTGCGCGCACGTCCAGATCAGACCTTTCAAGTCATTCATACTTTGATGCTGCGGCCCGACGCTTTCTCCAGCACAGAACAAAAGAGTGACAGGGGGAGACAGCTAGATACCAGTGTGACACCGACTGGCTGTGGAGATAGTTGACACAGACAGACTGAGGTAGGAGAAGTGCGCATGTTTGTAGCTCTGTGGTCCATCATTTCATTTCATATCTCCCTCACTGTCTCCCCCTATCTTTCTACATGTCCACGGGAGGCAGGGTAAATCTCCAAAGAAATGCCAGTCAGGTGTCAGAGACTGACCAGGCCATGTATGAACTTAAGCCACAGAGCAGCGTCACCTAGTTTCCCTGGAGTCAGTATCTAAAAATCCACATTTGTCATTACCCACAGTCCTGACGAGTCTTCTTCCTGTCGATTTCTTTTTTTCAAGGTTCAGGAAGAAACATTTTCAAGGTTAAGTACATACATGAGACTATTAGCATGCTCCATTAAGAACAATTGGTTGAGCCATCCCTCAACTCCATGGCCTTTAGCTGAGTTTCACTTCCTGTTGGATTTACTGTAAATACAAGCAACTCAAGTGGAAAAGGCAGTGACAAGTTGGAGCAGAATTGACTCTATGGTCAACTCTGTTAATTTGATGGCTTGAACATAATGAAATCAAAATGATCAGTTGTAGTCACAACAGTCATGTCTGCCATGCTTTACTTTATTTTGAAAATAATGAACAGTTTTCTTTGCAACAAAAGCTTGATAGGTAAGATACAAACACATCCTTTTTTCAATTTATTATTATTTTTTATATTTATTTAAGTGCAAATACAAAAGTAATTGGACTTCCTCAATTTTGTCATCATTTCATCTTCAACCTCAGGCAATTCCAGCTGCCTTTGTGCAGCACTAAGCAATAACATGACCCGGATTATAGTGCTCGAGACTTTGGCAAAGCTTCAGTTCAACAAAACTTTTTTTCCGTCTTGTCACTCTCTCTGCTTTCTCTCAGTCCGTGCTCCTTCCTCAACCAATGTAAACAATCCCCCAGACTCTAACTTTATCACTAACGATCTTTCTTGTTCAACCTTCCTATTGTATGTCCACGTTCTCCCTCTTCCCACTGTCTTCTTTCTCCTATTCCACTTAATCCTTTATCCTATTGTACCATTACTACCCCATTTCTCCTTCCTCCAGCTTTACCATGCCTTATCACAGCTAAAAGCCTCAACCTCTTGCGTTGCCATTGTGTCATACTTTGCCTCTGCTGAAAAGGTCCTATATGCTTTCTACAGATCCCTGCGCCACTTTACCATGGAGTAATGGAATCCAATCAAATATATTTTCTTATTCTAGTGAAATGGTGCTTGTGTGGACATGTTTTACAGAATCAAAGAATGCAGCTTGATTGGAATGGTTTTCATGAACACTAATACTAAATAAACTAACAGTAATACACAGGAAGCAAACAAATAATGAACAGTTGTACATTTGTCAGTGTCCTCATTAGCAAAATGTGATTAAGATGTTTCTCAGGAGTGTTTATGAAATATGCAGAGTACGACATTGCGACATTCACATTCAATAACAGGACATCTTTAGTCTTAAGTAAAGAAACAGTGATTGCTGCTAATTAATGACGATTAATTGTCCTTACAATTTTTATGCAGCTCTATATCCAGATTGTATTTATTTGTTTTTTTACACTGTAGAAAATATTATATGACCAGCCTTAATCTGCCTCACAAGATATAAAGTAGGAGCTTTACTATCACCAGCTACAACATAAAATCCTGCATAATATTTCACTAACAATATCATTCTGCCTAACAAGTACTATTATTGCCAATCATTTTATTTTGCTGATAATTTTTTGTTTTTATCATTATTATCATTATTATTATCATTTTTTTAATGCATCATGCAGTTATTTGAGGCACTGCTACATTTACTGGTGTAAAAGATGTGAGCACTGTCCCTCTGTTTAGCCAGATAATAACAAATCAAGTGCATCTAAATGTGTCTAACCAAACCCTCACTGGGTCAGGTAGATACATCAGTAAATCAGTCTCAGGCTGTTTGAGTGGTGACCCAAGTATTTCAATTTTTGTTGTGTACTTGCTATATCTGGTGACTCTTGCCCTCTTGGGATTTCATTTAGGCAGTATCTGTACACTACACAGTCTAGATAACAGTGACTCCTGTGTGTGTGGGGGGGTGAGGGGCGGGGGGCTTCAGTGTGATTATCTTGTGACTTGCTAACATGTTTCCCAATTAAATTTTGGGCGGTGAACTAGATGAAGCTGTGGCACTGTGCGGATTGAGCAGCGTGCTACTTGACTGACTGGCTGTAGTCACTGTACACGTTCTGTTTGATAAATTTCATTCAGGTCAACATGACCCAAGTGTGCAGTCTTTGTGTGTCAGTGTGTGAGTGTGTTTGTAGTGTGGGGTTGCAGAGGTTAGGGAACTCATTTCAGGCTTCTGTTGTACTACTGCGTGCTATACTTTTCTCTTACACCCAGTGAGCTCAATGTAGCGTCCTCTCCCATCCCCCTGGACCAATTCCAATTCCCTTCCTGTCCTTTTGTCTTTTTTACGTTCTCCTCATTTCTCTTTCCACACTCCTTCCCTGCTGTACAACATCTGCACTCTGTTGTGATATTCCCTTGCTTTTCCTTTCTCTTACTCTGATAATGTTGATATTGCCAGCATGTCTCTGTTTCTGGTTTGTGTTCACCATTCACCACTCATTCCAAGAATACATTTGTTTAGAATATTCCCGTCCTTGGACGACCTTCAGCCTGTCAATGGGCTTTTGTTTGTGTATCTCACTTCACTGTGGAGATAGATAAACCTGCCTATCCTTTGCTGTTGTCAATGGGCTACTGTCTTTCTTGTGCATGTCAGAGAGAGAGAGAGAGAGAGAGGGAGAGAGAGAGAGAGGGAGGGAGGGAGGGAGACAAAATCTCAGACATTGCCTTTGTAAGTGTGTGCGTGCGAAAACTGTGTGACAGATAGGTAAGGTTGTGTTAGTGAAAATCTTATTAACTGCTGAGCTGCTTTCAAAGCTTCCTCATCTCTTTACCCACAGCCTTCAAAAAACCTCCTGAGAAATTACATCGCTTCTTTTTTTTTTTTTTAAACCAGAGCAAATGTAGATTCTTCACATTTCTGCACATTCCACAAAAATGCACAATTTTGCATTCAAATTTCACACGATGCAGTATTTGAAAGACTTGCTGGTTTGTGAGACAAGATTATGGGCCATTTGTGACCTGGTGGATTCTGAGGCCTATTCCCGCATATAACCGCTGTCAACAATCACACAAATTGTACTGTACCCACATAGAAACCAAGGCACCCCACAGGGAACCATCCTCTGATAGAATTTAATTTGATGGCCAGGTCCTCCTGTGCAAGAGGTCTGGTACAACATTAGGTTAACAATATGCACTCGCCTCCGGGCCTGCTGAATACTGGCAGGAAGCAAAGTACAGGGTCACGCTTCTCTGAGTCCTGATAGAAAAATTGTTCTCCTGGTTTCTCTGTCTCATTTTCTCTTTTCATTATTTCATTATTTGATTTTACATTATACTGTTTTACCCCCACCCCACCACCACTACCACCTTTCTCCCCCTCTTTCCTCCCATTTGGCTTCTCCAGCTGAGGTCAATACCAACCACTCTGCTGTTGCACCAGGACACAGGAATCTCATGAATAGCAATGTACCAGCAGGCCCTCTGACATTTTGAAGGTGCTTTTTAAGACTGAAGTTAATTCCAATATTTCGATTGTTAGCTGGGAAGATCCACCAAACTTTATTCAAAGCAATAAAAAAGCCTGTAATACCTTCTTCAGCTGAAAAGTGAAAATTTCAGCTGTGTTTCCAACACATTTCACTCTCCTCACTACAATGCAGCTGGTGTCCTTTAACTTTGCAGATATCATTCAGACACACCTCTTATCTGAAGCTCGATGTAGCGCACTGTAAAATGTTGCACACATATTAAATCATCCCCTTCAGCTACTGACTGTCTGCCTTGCCCTGTCTAAGAGGTCAGCCTGAGTTTATTCACATGAATCCTGTGTAGTCCATTACAGTTAGTGTGTGCTCTACAGGCACCGGTTGGCCTGTGCAGACACTTGGTGTCTTTTAAACATTCTCTGTGTAGTTATACATAATTTGCCCCCCTTCCATGGTGGATAATTCATGTAGGCCGGCCTTCCCTATCTTCTACTTTTACTCAAAATTACTTTGCCAACCTCACTCTTCTCACTTAGTTGCTCTCTAACTCTTATTCTAACTGCTGCTGCCTAAAATTTCCCCCCAAGCCCTCATCATCCACCACCAACCCACCAACCAATGTTCTTTTCTCCCTCTACTCAGCTGGTGGGCCAGCCAGGAGGCAGTGCATGTGTTTGAGGAGCATAATCTGCTCTTTCTCTCCATCCCATTTCCATTTCAATCCTCCGTTCACAGCTGGAACCCAGGAGCTGTGCATGCAGATGACCAAGACTTGACTTTTTTCGAAAATGTACATTCAGTCAAGAGATGGTTAGAAGAGCATGAGGAGGAGAGAGAGAGAGAGGGAGAGGGAAGGCAGAGGTAGAAGAATGAATGATTATGCGATGAAGCAAAGCAGCAGATGCAATCTTACACAAGTGCACAGTGGAAGATGAGGCATTTGTACGGGTCACAGCACCTTCAAAACAAGAACTGAAACGCAACAAGAAAACACAGTCGATCAGCCAAGCAGAAGTGATCTCAAGAAGAGCAGTAAAACACATGCTATTGTTCTCCTGGTGGTTCAAAGTGTTTTCACACTTAAATATTTCAATGTGGTCTTTTGTGAACTGAAAGTCTGCTTGTGATGAAGATTTAATAAAAAACAGATGATAAAACAGCACAGAAGGCAGCACGTCACATTGTCTACGAGGCTTGAAACCTTCAGCATGGTTTCTTTTTCAATAATCACTACTGTACAGAATTACACAAATCTGAGTCACTTCCCCGTGCAACCAAGTCAGTCAAACCGGGATCCAGTTACATGCATTTCCCGCTCGTGTGCCAGGGCCAAATCATCACCGCCTGTGGTCAAGTGCTGCGTCATCCTTTCTTGGATCTTGACAGCGATGACAAATGACCACGAGGTCATCAGTGAGCGTGTGACTTAACAGCCTGGCTCGTGCTGATGACATCAGAGCTCTGATTTGCGGAGAAAGTGTGAGTCAGATCAGACTTATGATCAGTGAATGTGCTGTATTGTTTTGCGCTGATGGAACACAGAGATATGTGAGCTGTCATATAATCTTCCAGGATCATCAATTTTAAAGAGCGCAGATATAAATATAATAGCAAACACGCACTACTGATGATACTATTATGGAGCTGGTCTCCTGATGTATTCTTCTGTTCGGCCAGACACTCACGTTTCACTCAAATCCCATTTATGGCAAAAACCATCTGCTGCCAATTGATTACAATAACGGATATTGATTTGAATGGGCAAGCTCAGCAGCAGAAGTAATTCACTCACAAAGGGGCAATGAGGTGTGACAAAATATGCTGACCACTTAATCTGGCTGTTTAATCTTTAATGCCATTGCCATCCTAGACTCCTTCTGATGATTTTCTTTCTCTCTTGAAATCGCAAATACTCAAAACCTGCACCCGCGTGTGTGTTTGTGTGAATCAGCTAGAAATAGCTCTAAGTGAAAGTTCTTCTTCCCCTCTACATTCAGCTGTCTCCTCTTTGTGCAGGGTGATAAACAGCCTCGCTAACCATCTCATTCCCATTGGCAGCCCACTCTGGAGCTGCATTAAATCGCATCACGCCAAATGGTCTGTCCAACCTTGCAGTCCGAGCTAGACAAACTGCACGGTCAGTTAGAGGGGGCCCACCAGCTTGCTCTTTCAGCGTCTCTCCTTCCGCTTTTCGTCTTTGCCCATCGCCTGTAGTCTGAAACACACCAGCCTCTCCCACCCTTTTCTCACTCAATCACTTTCCTTTTGATCCTGGCTGTACTCACACACTCTCTTCTGTCTGTACTCTCTACCCCTTAACATATCAGAGCAAACCCACATTTCTCCTCTTCTCCTTTCTCCTTTGCCACTAATTGACTCTCCACACATCTGACAGCCACCTACTGCTGTCTTTTTCCCCCGTCTCCTTTTTTGTGTCTTCATTCCTTCTTCTTTTTTCCCCACTCTCTCCTTCCTAATGCCCCCCCCTGTGGAGTCACAGAAGTCTGTATTAATGGCAACACTTGGCCATGGTGCGTGAGCGTGTGTCATGGTTACTCAGCCACCACTGCACAGTTATTGTGACTGTAATGCAATAATTACCCTCCCCATTATGGCCAAGACTAGAGGAGAGAGATAGTGAGACAGACAAAGAAGGAATTAGGGGGATGGACGTGTCAAGAAATGGATGAAGAAGGCTGATCACTTGGATGGAGAGATGAGTGAGTGAAAGATGTGTGGGTTAGCTTGCCGGTCAGTGGATCAGTTGGATTGGGCTGTTTGTGAGTGTATATGGGTGTGACAAAGAAGAGAGACATTCTGGGTCTACGTTTCCCAGGGGACACATTGCTCCTGGCCCCTGTCGTGGGGGGCCACATCAGTAGAGATGTAATGGTTCAGGCTTCATCGGACACACACAGATGGGTCCCACACTTGGGTTACAACAGATGCACGCACAAGTGAAAAACAGATCAAACCCCATTACAGAGCCATGGAGACAAATTTGGTTGAGCTCAGACAAACAGTCTTTGCAAACATCAGATCTGAGTCAAAAAGCTACAATATTTACCTACTCATACGCTCTGAAACACGAAATCATAGATGATTTCAACCATGACTCGCTGTCTTTGAAATGTTTAAAAATGTATATCATCTTTCACTGATTCAGAATTTCAGCATCAATATTTTAAGAAGAGAACACAGAAAACAACAATCATGCTGCTCGGCGTGATACATAATCATGTTAGCATCCATTTCTGTCAGAGCACGTATTTTCTAATGCTGAACAAGTGGATATAAACTCCTCACTGTGTTCTCTGGCTCGAAATGCAGAACAGGGTTGATAGGTCACTGGTTACACAAGCAAGTGTGCGTATTTAAGAATGCACATAGCAGAAGGCTAACATTGCTGTGGGTGACATCAGGAAGCCCACCAGGCTAGTGTAAACATGCAAATAAGGACGTACTTGCTCACAGAACCACTGCATTTAACTTTGACAGAGGGGGTTACACTTTTGTATCCCTATCATACCCTCAGGTCAGACACCGAAAAATGCAGTTGCCTGCAATTCATTTAATAGTGAAGGATGATTAATATTCTATAAAATACTTTATGTATTCATATTCAAACCCCAAGGCTTTGAAAGCAGAAACTACGCCAACGCTGAGTTGGTGTAGGCGCGATAAAGTCCACACAGCCCAGCAGGCATAGAGGACTGTGAGTGTGTGCGTGCATGTATGTGTTTGTAAGCAACGGAAAGTGCAGCACAGAGACGTTGGGAGACTTTGAAGGCAAAGAGCTGATTCCTAATTAATTTTCCTCTGAAAGCTACATTTACATGAATTACAGAAAAAGATGTCTGAAGAAAAGCCAAATGTGGTTCATAAGTATAAAAGAGGAAGCAGCATAGGAAGAGTAACAGCAGAAATTCCAGTTTTGTAGCAAAGTCATATGCATGTTGTCCTGCTCTTGAAACTCATTTAACTGTTCACCTTGTTCTTTTTTGCAGCTTGACTTTTTCTAAATAGATAAAGTTTCCATTTGTAATTTTATATCAGATTGTATGTAGTGTTAGAGAACACTGTAATAGGGCATTAAGTTCTAAGAAGATCAATTTTAATTTCTACACCTGGTGCATGAAATTAAATGATAATAAACTGGGCATTAGGATTTAAATTGAATAAATCAAAGCCACTCGAGTTTAACATGCTTGATGTCTGCCTGGTAATGATTCTTATTGCAAATCCAAAATTTTCTCTTTAATACCTTCAAAAACTTCCCTGAAATGGAGTTTACACGGTGCTCGTCCAGTGGTCTTTGACAGTGAATAGTGTTCACATTTCTGGAGCTGGCTCGAAGTCACAGCATCACAACTTGTATTTATGATGGCAGGTGGCAACTTATGTCAGCAAGAGAACCCTTTCGGCATTGACTGGTCATAAAATGTGATGTGCTTATGCTTTCACTCAAAGAAAAATAATCTTTGATTTCTCTATTTAGCATGGCCATTAAATGTTCACAGTGCTGGTGGAAAAAGGAAGCGAACCTCTGGATTTAACAACAGGTGGAACCACTTTTTGGGAACAATAACCTCAAACAGGAGCTTGTGTAAGAAAATGTCCTTGGGGAATTTTGGATGTTATAAAAGAACTGCTTCAGCTGAATCATATTTCTTAGGGTGTCTGGTGTGAAAGTTTCCTTTCAGCTCGTTCCTCAGTATTTCTGCTGGGTGAAGGTCTGGGCTCTGACTGGACCTCTCCAACAGGTGGATTTTTTTTAAGTTGTTCTGTAACAGTATGGGTTCACCTTGGCATCTGCAGCCATTATTAAACATTAACTCTTACTCTGTTACCTTATCTTCTATACCTTATTGATCATACTGCACTGAATCTATAGCTGGACACCCACTTCCTGGAAACTGCTGTCATAATTTATAGTTTCTTTGAATTTGGATTGCTGAATAGTTAATATATTAATACTTAATAATCCCCTCTGTTATTAATAGTTCTTTAAAGACCTTTTGAGATCTCTTGTTTTACAATATGTCTTTCTTCAGGCTTCATGTGAACAGCAACCTTGTTTTTATTCATCAAAGTAGCTCTAACCCCACACCCCAACTCTTGTGTCATTTACTGAACTCCAGATTTCTTAACTCTTGACTCTTGTTAGCTTTTGTTCCATTTTTTTAGTTGTTAGGGTAGAGGTTTATGATAATCCTGATGAGCACCATGAGCTGAAAGGCATCAGTTAACATCAGTAACATCTTTACTAGTGTTGCTGGAGAGTTGACCTCTTTGGACTTATTCCTTTTTCCATGCCCATGGGTGAAGCCTTGTTTTGTTGGGGGTCCAGATCCTTTTCAAATGTGTTAATTATTCTAACTTGGAAGCAGATCTGACCACATTTTAAGTCAAATCTACACATAAATAAATTGAATCAAAAGATTTCTCTTACTTTTTCTTGCCACAGTAATTTGACAGTTGATAATATGAGCCATAATATGTGCCACTGACCAAAGAAAAAAAGCATAGATGCACTGAACACTAGCTAATGGTTATATAGTTAGGCATGGTGGAAAGGGTCTGCCGTGCGATGGAGCTCTCAGTTAATCCAAGCAGCAGTGGATTCTGCTGAGAGAGCTTATTAATCAACACCACGAAATATACAAGGTGGAAAGAGGTGTGGCGGCAAACAGCAATAATGTGAGCGTGTTTGTCAGAATAACAATGAAGCAGTGACATGTTATAAAGGCCGGAATGTACACCAGAATTAACATGATTAATAGGTACACAGCAGTGAATGAGCCAATCATTTAGACTCAGTCACACTGACAATGCGAACGGCTGCAGCCAGTCAGCCACTATTAGTGATTTCAGTGCTCTATAATGCAATGCTTCATTTCCATTGTATTATCATGCGATGATGTTAACTATGACAGAAATGTCAAACAAGATATGTTCAGTGGCACGGATTACCTGCCTAGTTATTATCACAAATACAGTTTTAAAGTGTATTAAAAATAGATGGAAATGAATATGAGATCTGTGGGATTAAAACATTTAAGACTCTGGTTCAGTCTTTGAAGAAAAGCACAGCAAAAGTGATTTTCATTGCTGTTTTCCTCATGGGCTTGTCAGTACAAATAATACTGAACAAATCTGAATAGAACAAACACAATTACAGAACGCGTTATTTATGCTGTGCTAAAAATTATATTTGGTGAAGCTTGGGAACATCTCTGTATCATGGAATTAGGGACCGACTTCAGGGGGATGAAGTGATATCTGTTTGAGATATTACATGAATTGTATTTGAATGCGCGGCTTACGTCTGTGACTCAGAAAATGTCCCTTTTGTCTAAGTGTTGTGGGAGTGGTTTCATTATTCGCTGTGTAGCAGCAAAGCGACTAGGCTGTAGCTTACTCTCCCTGCTTTTTAAGTAGAGGCAAACTCATGAATTAAAACTGAACTGTAGAATATCATAGATGTGTGTCTGTGTTGCATCACGAGCTGAATTTCCCCTTAAAACCCATGACAACTGAGGTGCGTAAAGACAGTTGTTTTCCTGTGATGTATGACCTAGTTCTTATAGACACTTCTGCCATGCAGCACTTGACCACACATCTGACCTTTTATGATGCGGGGACCCACTCTATAGACACAGAGACGGCTATGTGACTCCCATATTGTTCAGCACCATTTCCTGCCGCCTGGCCCTGTCCATTCAGAGCATGTATCGCCCTCCCACAGTTACTGTCAGAGCACCCAGTCAGGCAGAACCCACTGTAACAGACACAAACTCTTATTGTCTCAGTGAAACTTTACTCTAGCTCCAGTTAGAACCAACACTATAATTGTGCTTATATGTACAGATTAGAGATTCACATTCTATTAAATCTATGACTTCTTAGGTAGGTACAACTGACAGGATAGAAAATGGAAAGATGAGATATGGCGATTACTACATTTCAGTGACTCTCTCTCGGGTTTATTGAACAGCTGGAGCTAATGTATGTAAGTGATCCAGATTACAAAAAGTAGGGTTGAATTCCTCACAGAATAGCTTCATCACTGCACAAATCCTGCACAGTGACTCATCCTTCACTATGTATCAATACCTGGAAAACAGCTGTGCGATCATCTGTAGTCCAGCCAAGAGGAAAGAGGCCAAGAAAGAGAAGGAGGCAGAATGAGAGCTGGACAGGACTGGAAAGATGGGCTAATAAAGATATATAGAGAGATTAAAGTGGACAGAGATGGAGGGGGGCACATATAGAAAGAGAGACGAGAAGAGATCAAAGAATCATGAGGGGGGAAGGATGAAAGTTCAGCCCATCTTTCATTCAGTCTTTCTGCCACGTTGAGACCAGACAGACAGAGAATTCATGCGAGTTTACAGCTTCCCTCACTTTCTATCTCTCCCCCTCTTCTTTCTTCCTGCCTATACTTTGCTTTTATTCCCCAGGGCTATATGCTACCCATCCCCTGACTTTGGAATTAAAGTTCTCCCCTCCTCCTCCACTTCTAATCTGTTCTCTTCATTATTCTTTCATTACACATCTCTGTTCGCCTTTGTAGTGTCTCCGTGTCTCTGCTCCTCTTTATCCCCTTGCTTTAGGCTGATGTGTCAAATATTCTCCTTGTCAGGTAGCCTAATTTTTGACATGGGGTGGGGGTGGTAAATCACGTAAAGCAGGGGACTATAAAGTGGGCTGTCTGATTTATGTTTTGCAAGTGTGACAATTTGCCTACAAGTAGCTTCAATGCATGTCACATAACCGCATGATGTTATTTCTCTTGAAGTCGAAAAAATGCTGACACGTCTTGGTGCTAGTAGACAGGTTTTGCTTGCATGTTATGACCCTTATATAATTTTAACAGCCATGGAGGGTTTGTAGAGAAAAAAAAAACATGGCTTTTGGGATTGTGATGTCTGTCAGTGTCGTTCAGTCCACCTCTTTGGTCCTGACAGATATCTCAAAGAGCATGAATCCTAATGACCTGACTGATCCCCTGTGTCTCCCTCGAGCACCACCAGGAGATCAAAGTTTTCTTATCCACTGATGGATGGGTGCAACACTTTGTACAGATGTTCTCAGACAATGTATCGAAATTTTCCTCTAGTGCCACTATGGGGTCTTGTGGTTTTGAGTCAAGTGTCTCAACACCTATTAGAGGGATTGCTGTGAAAATTTGGTACATATAACTAATGCGCACCCTCAGGATGAGTTGTAATAATTCTGATGATCCCTTAAAGGGAAACTCTGCTGGTTTATAACATCAAAGTCTGTTTATAGGTCTCAGGGAGTACTACTGCATGTGTGGGGGAAAAAAACTTGTGTAAAGTAGAGGGAGCCGTGTAAAAACATAAATTGCTTCAAGTGTAGTCATGTGACTCAGCGATAGTTGGATCTGAAGATGATGAGTACAAGAATGAGAAAAATCTTGGGATGCTCAGTTCTGTGCAGCCCACTCCCTATTTCTCCTTGGTTAGTGGAGCTATGCTTTATTGAGTAGTATACTATCATAACAACACACCAATTGTCCAACCATGCACCAAAGCTAATGCAAATAGTTGTGGTCTTGTGCTTATAAAAGATTACAAGTTCAGCGATGGCCTTTTCATGAAGAAAATGGCTTGTTGGTGTTATTTAGCAATTTGCATAATATACACCATCACACGAGAACATTATAATTACACTTGTTTACACAATTTAAGCACATACTTGAACACAGGTGATCTGTATTCCAGAGTGGGGATCACAGCTCTGAAATAACAGTGTTTGAATACAGCTCTGTACTTGAAACACGCTGTGTCTGAAGGACGATAACAACCCTGTCATTTCAATTCATCTCTTGTCTGGCTCTGCTTTAACCAGTCAGGTACCAAGCTATACCTCCCCGTACCTCACCTATGCTCCACCTTTGCTCACCTGTGGTAACTATAGGCTCTGAGATGATGAGCAGACATTTGTCTCTTACAAATATTGTGTAGCTTATGTGAAAGGATGGCTGGAAGGATTACACTCTAGTTACCATCTTCCTTTTTTTCATGGGTCTTCCCTTCTCCTTTCCTGTCATTTTACCAATCACATTATGTGTTCTTCTTCGTCCTCCATCCTTATTCTCCTCTCCTCTCCTCTCCCCTCCCCTCCCCTCCCCTCCCCTCCCCTCCTG
>OMNW01035093.1:59412-73385 GCA_900303245.1 Selene dorsalis | reverse complement strand
TGTGACTTTAATCTGGTTAATGGTTAAGCAGCAGTGGTTAACCTCTCTGGTGAGGCTCGTCACTGTTTGACAATGAGATCGTATTGCTTTAACTGGGCCGGGGGGACCTGGGAGACAGGAGTGGGAACATTAATCCTCCACGATGGGAAGGAAGAGGAGGAGCAGATCGTGGAGGAGGGGAAGACCAGGGTGTGTGTGAGAGATTCAGAGTTGGTATTTGTGTTACAACATTAGTGTTTGGCTCTGTGTGTGTTCGGTGTTTGGTATGACTTCATGTCTGTTTGTGTGAGAATAGGGGGCTCCCCACGTTACCTGAGAGTGACGAGTGTCATCAGTGAACAGATACAGTGTCAGTTTTCAGGGCTTCCTTGTCGGGCGACTCGCCTAAGGACTTAACTCGTCTTTGTTTTATTAAGGTTTCACTTACCAGAGCCTTGCACTTCTCTGCCTGTGTGAACTTGACTTTGAAAGAGAAGAGCAGAGGGGTAAAGTTACCATGCTCTGACTGTTAATGTTCTTCGTAAGTCACAATCTGTTCTTAACTTAAGTCTGAGTCTCTTTTTCTCTATTGGTTACATTTCTCCCAGGAATTTGCTTGACAGCCTCTTTTTACCACGCCCTGCTTCATGCCTACCTCTGCAAAGCATGACTTTTATTAATGTTTTTTTTTCCATTTCTAGATTGCTCTCTCTCATCTGTCTTTTTCCTCCTCTAACCTTCTCTCACCCTTAATTCATCATGTCTCTCATCCCTGCCAGGGCCTGATCGAAAATTCATGTATCACTCTGACCATGTGTTGTCTAATCATCACAATAGCCTGAAAGAGAAGGAGCCAAAAGAGCCAGGGTACCTTAAATCCCAGGTGATTCTTTCTAATACAGGAATAGAGCTAATAACAACAATCAAGCCACAAGGGCTTTTACTTCCAGTCTCTTCCCACTTATGTAACAATATTTGTAAAGTTGCAGTGGTACTGTGCAGCAGAAATGGAAAGTCCTCCATTAACTGAAGTGCATTTTTGAGCCCAATCTCTCTTGTTGTTCATCAATAGTGTCCATATTCCAGTAATACAAGGAGGGTCAACTTTCATAGCATCATTTCAATTCAGTCTATTAGGGGAAAAAATACTTGCTTACTCCTGCTTCATATGAATATTTAATCCAAAATCAATCACATTCAATTGGGTTATGACTCCATCAGGCTAAATGATTCCCAATTACATGTCTGTGTAATTTGCAGAACAACAAACGTGATGGATAGTTATTCTGTGGATAATGTTAGACTTACAGAGTTCCTAACTGATTTAGCCTCTTGTTATTAAGGGCTAAAGTAATTATAACGCCAGTGTTTGGCCTCGAGAGCCTTCTGCTCTGGGCAGCATGCATGTTGCAGCGGTAAGACAAGATTTAGTTAACCATTATTTTCTCTCATCATTATCAAGCTGAAGTGGGCTGAACAGACTGTACATTTACATTGTAGCCGCTTGTGACTGATGAGCATGATAGATATTTGGCCCCTCCTGGCTGCCTTGTCGAGTGTTGAGAGAGGCTGAGAGTTCTTGGACAGGCAGCTTGGAGGACCTCCTTTGATCCCAGTCCCCACTCACATCACACACACCCACACAGACACACAAACACACACAGAAACACACTTCAACATTTGTCTCCGTGGAGAATGATGAAAGATGCACCAACTCCCCATGTCAATTAGCAATTCGGGAGTGTGCACTGCACGTTGTGTGTGTGTGTGTGTGTGCATTGAAAGCAGTGTGTATGGGTGGGGTTAGTTAATGGCAGGGGCAGAGAGGACACATGTTCAATAATAAGGCCTGACAAAGGGGGACAGGCAGAGGGAGGGACGTAGGGAGGATCGGGGGGAGTGATGGAGAATTCAGTATGTCGCTCCTTTTTTATTACTTCTCTCTTCTACTTCTGTCCAGAAATCAATATCATGATAATCATAAGAATATTTTCCCACACTGAAATGCATCACAGTGCAGCCACCACATACAGATGAGAAGAACAAACTGCATGCATGAAATATTAACTTTGACAATCATCAATCCATATCTTCAACCCAGAGTTCCCTTTCCCTGGTAATTCTGACAATCAAATACATTAAATTGTAAAGAAATAGTTACTGATTACTATTCTGTACACTCTGTGATTGACTAACCACCAAAACATTGCAGCTTTTACTCACACTATTACAACATTATACATTTGAAAATAAATGTACATAGTGAATTATCCTTCTCTGACAGAGCAGTCTGTTCTGTGTATCCTGAGCTTATACACTCTGAGTGTGACAGAGAGTGTTAACAAGTGGTATACAGTACTTGACTGATATACTCTATGTCTGTATAAGTAGGATTTTTTAATAGATTGGCCCCAAGTGTTAGAGGCAGCCTGAGAGCCAAGTGTGTTCCACTCAACCGTGTTCATCTCGTATCACAACATGCCTCAGGTGTTCTGTGCTGCAGCCTTGGGACTCCTTGCTGCAGCACTTTTTTTTTTTTAATGTATTTTTCAGTGAGGTCTTTCTCCCTCTGCACCTGAACAAAGCTACATTGTTAAGACATTCCTGTAGGCTGTTGGAATGCAGGTATTAATACTGGGCTGATTACACACACAGCAGAAAGGGAGACGGGGAGAGGGAAGGAAAGGAAAGGAGAAAGGAATGGAGAGGAGAGGAGGTGTAGAGTGAAGGGAGTGAAGGGAGTTGAGGCACAGTGAAAGGGAGAGGCTGATGAGCGGTGGTACTCGTTGATGTCCTAGCTGTGTGATTGTGCACACATGGATGGATACATACATGCATGCAGGTGTTTAAGCTTTTGCGTGTGTGTGGCATCTACATACTCGTGAGAAGAGGTGTCTGAGTATTTAAATGTGTGTCTGGAATGCATGCCCCATTAACTGAACTAACACCGCAGTGTGTGTGTGTGTGTGTGAGAGAGAGTGTAACAAAGGGGAGAGTTAGCACAGAGTGTATGACAGGACTTTGCTGTGTGTGTGGGCATCCGTCACTTGGAGCAGTCGGGGCTGTTGGGAGCATGTGAACATTACTGCAACCCCAATGTGAACTGGAATCCGGACTTAACTGAAGTTATAAATAGGTGTGTGTGCTTCCAGTCCCACATTGATGGTAGTACCAGCTGGTGATGGGACAGTGGTAGGCTTGCAGGAGAACCAACCAGTACACTAAGGGGCCTCCCATGGCCAGAGCCACCTCTATGTCATGATTAGAGCATGGTCATGACAACATGACATTTCCAAGTCAATATTTTTAAACAAAGATGTGGAAACCAAGCTTTCGTTTCCTGTATATGATGTAACAACGCCCTTGTTTCTCTTAAGTGTGTTCATTCCTCTTTTTTTCCCTTTCTGTCTGAAATCTGTGGTTGTTTCTTTTCCCCATTTGCATTGCGTCATATTGCACTGTGGTGAATTCGGCCTCTAGCTTGCCAGCTGGTGGTATACGATACAGGCTGTTAGAGTTAGAGCCTGCTCTCCTTGGCAATGAATTTAGGAAGGCGCTGTTTGCCAAAATCTCTACCATCCACCGCCTACACCCTTATCTGTAGCCCCTTACCCACATACACCCCACCATGCCCCATCTGTTTGTGTGTGTAGGCTTACATGTGGTCATTTGGTGCCAGTTTTGGGCCAGTTGGTTCAACGGTTCAGGGGTGCAACAAAGCCAGGCCCACCATCGGCATGATAGAGGAGTCAAAGTCAAAGCACAGTGTGCAACAGTAACCCCGAGCTAATGCTAACTCCCAACTCTCATGCATTGAGAGATGCAAAATGCTAGTTTGAGGAGACGTAGACCGTATGGTTAGGTAGGCACGAGCCAAACAATGGCATACTTGTCTTCCTGTGGCTACCCACCTGTTCTCTCCTCCCTCGCTTCGGCTGTATCCAAGTATCAGAACAGGACCTCCTGTCCTTCATCTCACACTTTCTCCTTCCCCCCACCAACACTGTGCTGCCTTTCTGTCTTTCTTTTTCTCTTTCTTTGCCATCTCCCATGGGCAGGGAAAGCATATTTAGCAGGACAAAAGGAAATGGCGACAGCGGCTGAGAAAGAGGAGAGACAGCTGGACGGTCATGGCCTAGAGATCGTGTTGCATGTGTTCACTTACAACACTGTCTGCACCTCTTTCTCTCTCTGTTCTTATTTCATTTTTTTTTTCACTGTCTCCTCACCCTTCCCTGTCTTTTGACATTTTCACCTCCTTCCACTTCCTCTTCTGTCTTGGTTTCTCCTCTCACTACTGCTATTACTGCTCCTGCTGCTGCATCTGAATTCATGCCATTTCTACAGCATCCCTCTGCATCACTTTCTCTCTCGCTCTCACTCCCTTTCTCTCTATGCTGTTTCTTGTTTGTCTCTGTCTGTTCCCACTCGACGATGTGGTCAGAGCCCCTGCAGTGGATTATCAGTCAGTTGACTCACAGAGGGCAGCCAAAGCCTCCAGTACAAACATGAGACAATATCCAAATGATTGGCTGGTTGGCTTTGGACCGTGGAAACAAGCCTCCATATCAGCTTCAGCCAGACTCGCTCCATAGGTCTGCTCATAAAACCATATTAGCCAGTAACAGACACACTGTGTTGCTTCTGTTTGCTTGCAGCAGCTGGCTTTTGGTGGTGTGTGATCCAGAAGGCAATGAATTATCAGATACATACAGAAGGTATCTGGTTGTCTCCACATATGGTTTTTATGTGTGAAGAGCAGTTTGTATTGTGGAAATCTTGTAAAGAAATGAGTGTGTGTGAGGTTCGGAACACCTCCTGTTCTAACTCTTTTCTCAGTATCTGGTGAGGCCAGATGGAGTTTTATCATTGCTCAACTTTGAATTTCTCACTTCCTGCATCTACTCAACTGAAAAATAACAGCAATTTGAGCAAATTGTAGCCCCCTGCCTCAGCTCACTATCCTTATCTGGGGAAAACATTGTGCCTGTTCTAGTGAGACTTTCGCGCCCATGTGCCTTCACTTGTGCGCAGCCGAAACTTAAGTTAGAGTGTGTTAACTCTCAAGTGTTACCTGTGTGTGTCTACCTGCCGGCTCAGCTCAGCTCGCGGTTCTCAGCTCATTATGGTGATGCAGCGTGAGCTTCTCTGCCCTGCAGCTACTTTTTTTTTTTTTCTGCTCCGAGATGGAGAGTTGAAGTCATGGAAAATTCTGGAGCACCCGCTGGTGACAGACAGCTTCCACATCTCCTGCCCGTCAACTTCGCTAACTTCTCCTCCACATTCCTCAGCTCACACTTCTTTAGTGCCTCTCACCTCTGCCAGGATTTGACAGACCCCCCCACCATCCCCCCAAACCACCCTCTTCCTGCCATGTACCTGCATGGACAAGCTTTTGCCTGCCTCTGCAAACCCCTCTCAAACACCCTCTTACCTCCCCCACCATAAATGTCAAAATTCGCCCAGGGGCCCTGAGCCCAAGCACAGTCTTATGGATAATTCTAACCTTGGCACAATAAAAACACTCTTTTCTTCACTGACATTTAGACAGAGTCAGAGAACATTCTCAGAGAAACACTCACACTGGTCATTCACATTAGGATATAAACACTGTGAAAGAAGCTCCGGAAATTGAAAAGCTTACTCATACTCTAAATCATTTATGCCTTTGGTAAAAAGAAATAAAAAAAACATCTTTTATGAACCGAGCCTGTGATTTTGGACACAGAGTTATGAATAATAAATCAATGATGCTGATAGGAGGTCCAGCGACACAGCACCACCGCCTTTGAGTTGATTTAATTGAAACAAGTTCAATAGTGTCGTGTCTGCTTTTATCTTGATCCTGTTTCTCTTTTCTCTCCATGTCCCACTCTTGTATTAAAAATCAAGGGCTGTCAGCTATGAAAACAGTTCTATAATCACAGATGTCCAGTAATATATATTTAATTTCATCGTTCTTTGTATTTCCTGTATTTCATTTTCAATTTTTCCATAACAACTTTTTATAACATTGTATGTAAAATGTGATTTCCCCTTATGTCAGTTTCAAAAATGGTAATTAAGAAAAAAGAAGAAGAGAAGAACACTGGAAAGTAGTTTTAACTTTTCCACCTTTATCGGGGTGCGGTGTGGCTTGGTGGGTTAAGCAGGCGCCCGATATGCAGAGGCTACAGTCTTCGCTGCAGCTGTCCTCGGTTCAAATCCCGAATCTGGTGGCCCTTTGCAGTGTGCCGTGCCCCCTCTCTCTGCCTCCCCAGTTTCTGTCTCTCTCAACTGTCCCGTAAATTGGGGGCAGGCAGCCCACTTAGAAAACTACTAAAAACAAAAAAACTTTTCCACCTTTCTCTTGCTCACAGTGGTATCCAGCTCACTGTCCTCTGTCCTCTATCTACCCAACCATCCATGCTCTCTCTCTCTCTCCCTCCCTCTGCCTTCATATGTTTTATTCTTTTCACATTCATACCAGGTGCTTGGAGAAAGAGGAGGTGGACAAGATGGTGCCAGGGTATCAAAGGTGCTGATAGTCAAGGTTCAGCACTCTAAAACTTCCATAAGCCTCTTGCTCACTCACACATGCAATCCTCCTGCTTGGCCTCCCACCTTTTATTTCCTCCATTATCCTAAACAACCAGCACTTCCAACGCCTACCTGCACCATCTGGTGCTGTAAACACCTACAACAGAGATTCATCCACTTGGACAGATACCAGGGTCTCCTTGCAGGCTACAGCGTGGTGAACAATGCTTCACTGTATTTTAATCAATATAATTATTATTTTTAATTTACTAGCATAAATGAATCTTGACTTTATGTTACCACGTTGGTCTTTACACCTGCAGAAATCACGTTAATATAATATCTAGGAAGTAACTGGTACTATCTAATATCTGGAAGGAACTGGTTCTCCAGGCCTCTCTTTATTCATTGAAAGAGGGCAAGAAATCATTCTCCATACTGTCTGACTCAGTGGTATGCAGAAGCCATGATTAAAGTGATACAAGGACACCCTGACACACTCCTTTCTTATGCCTCATATTTCTTTTGATCTTGGTATGCGTAGCGATTAGCTTTGCATCTCCATGCCAGCTTTGCCACATTGGCTTTGGTTTGCTTTTACATTTTGGCGCTCCCTCTCTTCTCTCTTCCATCCAGTGTCCATCATCTTTGTAATCTCTGCTTATCGGGTTCCATCATCGCTTGAGTTATTCTGACTACATAAACCTATTGTCTTCTTTGATATGGTATCTTAAGTTGACATGTGACCTGTGTGTTTGCATAAAAATTGAGTCGTAGGGGTGCGGTCCTCATCAAAGAGTTTGTACGTGCAAGTGTGTGTGGGGGAAGGAAGGAGGTCCTTTTTGATGTGTGTCCACTGGGTAGCTCAAATGGACGAAATCATATATGGCTGCAACATTTCATTTTTATTATCTACTGTCCTGCAGACATCCATGGGATATCCGTGAGAAAATACTGAAACACCTGATCACAGGTATTTTGTGCCAAAGGTGATATCATTTGATTGCTTATTTGGAATAACCAATAGTCAGTACAAAATGGAAAAACCCTGTAAATCAGAATGGAAGATCTGGATCTAAATGACTTGCACGGTTAATTAATTACCAAAATTATTGTTGTTGAACCTTGTATTAATTATCTACAAAACAGAACACTTAACCTTTAGCACTTAAATGAATGGCCACTCAAGTCAGCAGGAACCTCTTATGAACTAGCTTTTCTAATAGAGATGACCCCTATGCCACACTCTTGCCATGTTAACCAGACGTAGCCTTTTGTGTCCACTGAAAGCAGTGGGTGTCAGGCACATAATGGAGGGGCCACAATATTGATGAAATGTCAGTGGGAAATGCAGACCTTATAGAAGTGTAAATTTGCCTTATTTAAATCAGGATGCATACAAATAGGAAGCGTAACCTAAAGGGTCACAGGCCCATCTGGTGCGAGATCTTGGGCCAACAGCTATTCCCCTTCAGTGTACGACCTTGGTTATGTACACTAGAAAGGAGGGAAGAGTTTAATGACATTGTTTTTTTTTTTTTTCCTCAAAAGCAGGACATGGGCACTGTGTGCGCAGAGGAAGTTGTGAGGGTCAATTTGCTCCTGCCTCCACAGTTAGAGGAGTAAGACACTGCTGGTGCTTGGTGGTTCAAAGCTTTCGAAGCAGTAGCTTTTTTCAATCATGCTACTCTGTCTAACCTTTTCCTCTCGCCCCCTCCACCCTCTTCTTCTCGCTCCCCCCTCTTCACCACTTGTTTTTGTATCATTCTCCATCCATGACAACATCCAACTGTTTATGTCTGTTTGTTTTTGGCTGCGCTGTCGCTCAGCAAGCCTTCCAAACCTCACCTGAGCACCCCCCCTACATCCTTCAGCCCCAATGAGTCTCTATCTTACATCTCCTGGAGTTGCAGGTCTGCGCAAGTCGCGACTCGCGTTGTTTTGTCTTTCTCAAGTTTCACACATTCCAGATATTATCACCAGGCTCCGGTTAGCGTTGCTGATAGCCATCTAGACGGGCGGTCAATCATTTAGCAGACAATGACGGATGGTGTCCTCTGTGTCAGACTTGATTCCTACAGATGAAAGGCCCGTGTAACACATAACCTTAACAGTTATCTTGGTCTGTCACGGGTTTACCTCCTTGGACAACTTTGTTCTCTTGTCAGTTACATTTTATGTTCCGCTTTCCAGACTCACAGTAAAAGAAATGAGAATGAATGTTGAATATTTAAACCTTAGCTTCATTTCCCTAATTATTTCATCTGTTGTCTCCCATTTCTTTTCTAATCACATCATCATCCAGGCTATGAATAATAATTTAATGAAGCATTAATGAATGCGAAAAATGTATTGGGTAGCAGATTGTAATTTTATGAGGAGTGGAATAATGCACCTTGTGAAAGTCCCTGGTGAGCCTTGATGTGTAAATGAGTAAGACATTTTTGGGGTCTTAGATAGAGAGAAATGTCCAATTTATGAGAAGTGGCTTCATAAAAAAATCAGAGCTTGGAATTGAAATTATTCATGGTTGACATTTCTTCACGTTTTTTTCCTGCCGTTTTCATTTTCAAGCTCTCTCATAACAATCTGCATTTTATCAGGTAACTGGTAAACAGTGCTCTCATTGTTTATTTTTGTGTCTGTGCGTGCCTGCATGTATGTGTGTGTGTGTGTGTATGTATCCACCTCTAATCCAGCCTTGGGCAGTTTCTGTCCCCTGCAGGCTCAATGTCAGCAGCCTGACTTTGATGTCAAGCCACAATTTATTCGTCTGTCTCTGCGGACTCCCCTGCTGTCCACATAATGTCATGCAATCAATAATATGTGACCTACCTATCTACCTCGCCTGCCCCACTGCTTTAGTTATTCACCCCCTGGCCTGCACTGTTCCAATCTCTGACCTGCCCCAGCCCCTGGAAGAAAACCCCCTCTACTGCCCTGTCCTTCCCAGTTTCACCAATAATGCCTGTCTAGCTATGACAATAACCTCTATGTCTGTTACCGTGGAAACATGTACCCCCACCACCACCACCACTTACTCACCAAAGCAAAGACAAACCGCTGCTCCCCTTGTTTAAAAAAAAAAAGCAAGTTCCCTATGGAAACGGATCAAGGCGGTGAGGGCTGAACATGGATTGACGAAGACGAAGAGAAAATTAAGAGAGGATGGATCAGCTGTTTGTTCATGAATATGTTTAATGCACCGTCCGTTTCCCACTCCCGTTTTAAAACCCCCAACTGTATTTTTGTTTAAGTAATAGAGAATGGGAGAAGACAGGTGTGCCATTATGGTGCAGATTAGCGAGGAATGCTGGAAGGTTAACAGAGCCGGGAGTTGTCTAAATGGAATGTTTATTTGCGCGCGCTCATATTCCCCCGAGTTTACGTTAAAATATGTGTGCACAATACGTGATCTGCATGCCACCAGTGATATGTGCGCTTGCTCTGTCCATATGCCGAATATTTAAAATATGCACTCTGGGTGTGTGGATATGCATGTGTATATGTGTGCATACCGAAGCTTCTTTCCGTCTCCTTGCCCATGCCCTACCCATGTATGGGCGACTGTTAGCCCCTCACTATCTCCTCGTCTCCAGCTTATCTGCTAGCCTGTCTTGAAGTGTTGGTGCAGAAAATAGAAACTACTTTGTGAGAACGCATTCTGTTTTTCTCTCCCCTGTGTAAGATATGCTCCTCACATGCAACAAAATGCCACGAGACACAATAGATAATGCAGTGTGACATAGGCAATGATGTAGGATGCTTTTAACTCCATACTACAAGGGAATTTTATCTGCAGAATAATGAGCTATCCGGTTGAGAACACTGTCGGTTTGAGACCGAAAGATATTTGAGGACGCTATCTGCATACAAATGATTGTGCAGCTACTAAAGCTATAAATACATTGTGGTTTCGAATGTGGACACACTGGTGTATATATTTTTTTGTGGTTGTTAGTTGGTCTTTCCAATAACCGGCCTCTCAGCCAGTCTTACACCAGTCAGGCACTCAGCCATGTGGTCCCCCCTCCACTCTAATTAAACTCACTGTGGTTCCAAACTCCAACCAGAGAGACACAATCTCAGTGCCAGAGTCTGTGTCAGCTGCTGCCAAGACCTGTACGTTCGTGTGTGTGTCAGAGAGAGAAAAATTGAGAGGGAGAGGCGGCTCATAACCATATTTACTTCTCATTTTACTCTGTCAAGACACTGTGCATAACGTCTGCCAAGGCACAAGACGAGCAGCGGGGGAAAACAAATAAAAATGTAGAGGAGGAGACAAAGAAGGATCTACAGTAGAGAGAATATTCAAATGGCTGCTTGATTGAAGGAAAGGGGGAGTTTAGTGGATTTAGAAATCAAGGAGACAAAAGAGGGGAATGCAGGAGAATAGTAATTAACTCTGAATTATTCTATCTCTGAGGGATCAGGGGGATTAATATGGGCTTTGGGTTGGATTCTGCACCTTTCACTCAGTTTCAGCATGGGAGTCTGGGTCCTGTATGTAAAAGTGAGTTTGTGTGTGTGTATGTGCATGTGTGTGTGCGCATGAATATGTGTGTATATCAGCATGTGTCTCGCTGTTCTCCAGAAGGCCCCACGTCTCTGTGCCAGTGGGCTTGTGACCATATCTGCCAGCCGGCCGGCCAGCGATTGTGTGTGTATTGATGTGTGACTTTGTACCCCCCACTTACTGAAGTTCATCCAAGCATTATAAGTTAATCCGCCATAATAGGCAAAAAGAACAGGGGGAGAGTCTTAGGTAGGGGTGAAAGAACGAGGGGTGGGAGGTAGAGCATCAAAAGGTAGTGAGTGTGTGTTTCTCTGTGTGTGTATTTCAGTCTGCTGTGTGTGAGGTATGCCAGGCAGGAGACTACAGATTTAGGGCTAGACAGACCGTTCTAAATCTCCAGCTTATACGCTGTTTTGGGACAGCGAGTGTTGATAGCCCAGGCGGGCACACAGCTCATGTCGTTCAGATGAAATCATGGCTTTGGTTATCCAACTATCGCAGCTATAAATCTACACAAACAAGATAAGAAAACACTGATTTAAGAGCAAGAGAGGGTCTCTTTCTTTTTTCTTTCTTTCTCTCTCTTTCTCCTTTTTTTTAACAAATGAATCATTGTTGGGGCGTGAAGAGGTGAGAAAGATAAGTTGGTATTTGGTGGGTTAGCTGACACATGGAGGTCAGTGGCGGTAATGAATTAGCACGGGTTACTGAAAGAGTAAAAGGACATGTGGTGAGGCTTTTGTCGGGGTGTAGTTTGCCAGGCTAACAGTCATATATTCCCAGCACACAATGAATGAGTTCACCTTTTAGCCTACGGGTTTCCCGTATCTCTCAACCTCCCACGGAGTGTTGCCACTGTCAACACTGTCGAAGTCGGTTTGCCCAAGATGGGAGGGGGTTGTGGGGGAGAGAGAAAGGCGGGGACAGGGCTGGAGGGCTGGAGGGCAGGTGCAAGGGTAATTTTCTGATGGCTGAGGAGTGGAGCAAGGCTCTACCCAGCCTGTCTGGAGGCAGTGACCCGTACTGTATACACCCTGTCTCTCTATCTCTTGATTACTCCCTGGCCTCTACTGCTAAGAGACTGCTGTTTTTTCCACTGTGGCTATGTTTAAATTCAGGATTTCCAAGCCCTTCTTAACATGAGCTAGAATACATGTTTCCAGGAGCACAGACACACAGAGACACACACCTTTCCATGCTTTCATTTGCACACCCTTGTGCCCTTTCTCCTTTGTGCTATCTGTACCTCTCTCTCTGTGTCATTGTGTTTACCCCTTCCTCTCTATCCCTCTATCGGTCCCTCACACACAGGCTTTACCAGCCTGCTGAGCACGATGGCTTGCGTTAAAAAAAAAAAAAATAGAGCAACGGATGGATAAGGAAACAGCAACAGTGAAGGGATAATGGATGTAAAGAAAGGAAAGAAAGGAGGAATGAATCAACGTGTACTCCAGTGGCCTGTTATCTCATTACAGCGGTACCGGCTTGTCACGCCCGACTGACTGGCCCCCTAAGGAGTGCCCTCGCCCCCTTATAAGACCCCCTTTATTCAGCAAGCGCTCTCGTATTTCAGCTTGGGCACAAAGAAGGGCAATTCTCTGTGGTTTCTGAGCTGTCCACACCAGATTTGTGTATCCTAGCTCAGCCAAGGCGCACATTCAAACATACAACAGGGGCACAGGCACATACACAGAAGCCTTGTTAGTTGGTAGTTATGAAATGATGCTTGCAGATAATGGAGGCTAATAGGGAGAGTGGCTATCCATTTGTTCCACCATTTTCTCCCTATTCCAGCCCTCTTGTATAGTCCCATGTGGCTAGCAGAAGAGGGCTTCAAGTGGGAGCTGCTGTCAGCTGAAGTAGTGGAAATGGTGTTCCTCTCTCTGGCTTTTCTCCCTCTTCTGCCAAAATGAACCCTCATTAGAAGTGAAGGGAGGGCTGTTTCTAAATGAGATGGGCAGAGTGCTATTCAGCACTCCTACAGAGAGAGAGACAACAGACAGCAGGAGAAAGATGAGTGAAAAGAGAGGGGTCAGAGATAATATGCAGACAAAGTGATTTTGCCAGAGTGAAGCAAAATAGTAGAAAATACACAAAAGTCAGGACATCGTCATGATTTTAATTCATGCTTAAGATAAAGGCAAATGTGGAAAAGTCAGGTGCTGTTGACACAAGCTGTCTAAAACTCAAAAATGCCAGTTTTCTGTGGAAGGTGAGCATCTACATTAATATTGTGCTGCTATTTCTGTAAAAGTGCCCACACTAAACCTTCAAATCAAGAGGAAGGTGGACAGATCTCTTCTTCCTCTCTTCTGAAGTCACCATCTGGTAAAGAGCAGGATGTGTCTCAACTGGTTCAACCTTTAATGTTGGCCTGCATTTTCAGATCTATCCACTCTTCTCAGATGAAAAGGGTTTAGCATTCATACAGTGATGTTATCTTCACTAGGCGCAAAATCTGGAAGCAAGCCACTGTGGCATCTTGGTGTTGTTTACTCACATACCCTCTGTTCCCTCTCTCTCTGTGTTTACCTCACCTTGTGCAGTGTGTGCTTAACCCATCCACCCAGGAACAGGCTCTTTCTCAGGCCAACAAAACACCTGGGTGAAACAAATCAGCAGGGAAAAAAAAAGGTGGCAGACAAACTCGAGTGTTTGAGGAATAGAGCTGTTGAGATATGAAGGCCAGGCAGGTGTGTTTGTGCGTGCGTTTCACTCTTTTTGTGAATGTAACAGTAATCTTACTGTAAATAGGGTACTGTAAATAGAACATGAGACATTAAACCCCTGGACTCACCAGTATTAAAATACACACGGGTTGGCAGCAAGGCATATTAAAAGCCTACAGCTTTACTCTGTGTGTACGTGTGTGTGTGTGTGTGTGTGTGTGTGTGTGTGTCTTCGGTGGTAGCTCCAGAGCGGAAATCTGAGACCCACAGGGAGACATGTTTGGCCTGCT
>OMNW01035093.1:38096-59392 GCA_900303245.1 Selene dorsalis | reverse complement strand
TGTGTGTGTGTGTGTGTGTGTGTGTGTGTGTGTGTGTGTGTGTGTGTGTGTGTGTGTGTGTGTGTGTCTTCGGTGGTAGCTCCAGAGCGGAAATCTGAGACCCACAGGGAGACATGTTTGGCCTGCTTTCACCTTTTCCTCACCTTACAACTTATCTCAAATCTTATTTCCCCTCTGGAACTAAAGTGTCTGGGATTGTTTTTTTCAGTCTTATTCAAACATACCCTGCGTTGTTGTATTCTTAAAGACACGCACACATACACAAACACGATGATGGGCATGCTCCAGTAGGTGTTTTATTACAGTAAATGGGCACAAGAGCTACCTTACACTGAGTCTTTATCTGTACACTGTGCTAGGAAATGACTTGCAGAATGAATTGATTCAAGGATAGAGGGAGAGGGGAAGCCAGAGAGACGGCAGAGGCAGCAGCACTTTGTCCTAACCCTTTTAGTGAGATTAGCTCTAGTCTTAATGTCTCTCCACTTATTTATACTCTGACTCAGCCTTTCTCCCAGTGCTCTCTCTGACAATCTGCCCTGACTGTAAAAGACAGAGGTGTCGATACATTTTCATTTTGAAAGTATAAACCAATTAGTAATGGCAGGAAAGGGATAGCACCGCATACTGTTCAACTCAAAGACCGATATTTCTTATTTCCTCAAGTCAGGTCCAATGTCAGTAAAATTGCAACAAGAGATAGGTCACCTCTTTTTAACGATATCCGTTGGTACAACAGCCGTGATCCTGTCCTGAACCCTTTAATCCAAAACAACACACAACCATGTGACTTTTACCTTGGATAAAAACAGAAAGGACAGTAAATCCTGAGGTCATTTTCCCTTAAGATTTTCTTTTGTCATTTTTCCTTGACTCATTATATCACCCAGCACTGAGCAGTGATCCTTTTTACAAGAACAAAGCTTTGAAGCACCACTAGTGATGGACAAAGAGTTCTTTAGAGGGTACTGAATCACTAGAATCAGTCCATTCACATTTGCAAGCGACACGATACGTTCAGGAGCGACACAACACTACTTCGAGTGGTACGTTAACTGAACTTACTACACAATGACTGTGAGCCCTCAGCCCTGAGTGATAGTACATTGACTGTGTGTAGTTTGTTGAGTGAACAGATCACTGACTGTCAGATGCACCGTTCTCTTGTTGCCAAAGAACGGTGCATCTGACAGTCTCCGCCACCAGTTTTTTTAATAAGATTCACTAATAATTTGGTTCAGTTCGTTCACTCAAACGATTTGTACTTTTGAAAGAAGCGTTTGCAAAAGACATAACACTAGGCACCACGACACTGGGAAATCGATCTGCACATACGAAAGTGCATAATCTACCATGCTTGACATTTGCAAAATTTTGAATATCTCCACACTACCATAGCCCTCCAAGAACGCACTGAATGATGTGCACTGGCTTCATCTTGCGCACTGCAGTGTCTCAAGTTACAGCATGTCAATGTAAGTTTATAATTCATGTTATGAATCCAGAGGTCATTAATGTCCTGCAAATGTCGCATTGCAATGCATTATCCGAAATATTTAAATGTCACCTACAAACTTGAAATTGTAACTACAAGCTACAAATTGTATTGTAGCTTGTGGGAAGAAGCTGTCTATTTAAAGACAAACTCCATCAATTCTACACTCCTGTGAAGACAATAATATGACATCTGCTGTGGCTCTGGAGGGAATCCATTCTGAAATCAGCTTGACATACAGAAAATAAATTTGTAACAAAAAACCTCTTTTACAAAGCAGGTGCTTAGACTTACTTGGCAGGGAGTCCTGAAGCTGGATCGGTTGACGCCAGGTGTCACAGCATAGGTTACAGCGAGCGATGCCACTGCAGATACGTAATGCATATTCTTTGATTTATAGTTCAGCACTCTCCTATGTGACAGAGCTCCACTGCAATACTAAAGGGCAGTGCTGCTCACTCACGCTTGTTTAATGTCCAGTAGTGACTAATGTACCGTGGCACATGCATTCACCACAGGTTATGATCCTTTTGTTGGTGAAGGAGAGACGTGGTGTTGCTATGCTGTGGTATGCAAACTTCTTCTATCAGACATTTTTTAGTTTGCTTCACGTTTGTGCAGTTATGCTGAACAGCAAGATGAGATGAGGGATGTCCAGCTGGCTTACCATCCAACCACATAGCTGCAGCATAGGGCTTTACGCAGAACCATAAATCAGACATAACAAAAGATGCTATTGATTACATAATGGGAAATGTAGAGGAGAGCTTGACTCTTGCCATAAACTAAAACTAAGGACACTTCACCACATTTCACTATGGACTTTTTTAAAATCTAGTTTGATACATGAACACAGAATTTAGAATAGTCCCGCTGGCCCCCACTTCATTGTCAAACCCATCCATCCATCCATCCATCCATCCATCCATCCATCCATCCATCCATCCATCCATCCAACCTCTCCATCATGGGATCCTAATAGGAATTTATAATCTTTACCGCCTCACTCATCATTGAATGCACCTCATTAGGAGACTCTATTACGGACGTCAGCAACATTAGCAGCAACATACACAAGCAGATTGCCTCTGCCAAACACTGCATATCATTCTGGCCCATTAAAGCAAGTCATTTACCTTGATAAATAGGTAGAGGCTGGGGGGAATTGAAAACACACAGGGGACCCTCTGCTCCCCTCATTTCATCTATCTCCTTCTCCTTTGCTCCAGTTTTAACTCCTCTACTTACAGGAGGCTGCAAACTTTCTTTTCTGCTCATGCTTGCATTTGCATCAGTACTCTCCTGTGTCTCCTTGTTCTCTTCCCTGAGACCCTCTAGCCTTCTTTACTCATTCTCGTCCAAACTTTGCACCGCGTTGCCAAACACTATCCCAGTCAAACTCTCCTTGTTTCTCTTTTCTACCGATCCCTCCATTCCTGGCTCTTCTCTACTGTTTCTAAATTTCATTTTTCGCCAGGGGCTGTGTTTCAAGGAAGGAGGAAAAAGCGAGCAAGGCTGGAAGAGAGGGGGAAGAAAAGGACAGGGTGTGTTAATTGGAGCGCCTCAGGCGAGAGGGATGGAAGGAAGAGGGAGAAGATGGAAAGGAGGCCCAGATTTGGGGCCTTTGATACATTAAATATTAACACCTTTTCTCATCTCTGCCCCTTTAGTGACATCCACTGATAGGGTTTTCTCTCAGCCGACCAGGACACGCATGCCCCCCCTTCTCTCTCTCTCTCTTTCACCAAATTGAGTTCCTCCTGAAAATGAAAGGCAGCCTGGAGGAAACACGCTGCGGTAATTGGTGGGACCCTCTCTGTTTTGTGCCCTTTGATTTGAAAAGTAATGAAATTCTACTTGATATTTTTATCTCATCTTCCATGTCATTCACCGCTCTAGCTTTTTTTTTCTTAGTTACCACCCCTGTATTAAGACCCAAATGTGATTTCTAATGTGAGACACTGGCTATTGCTGCAAACTCATTGTTAATTGAGTCACATGTAATGGCATAAGATTGTGTCAGCCAAAAGATACTGATTTTGTAAATGGTCTAGATATTCTGTGTGAGAGATGAGCTTTCAGCTTTACTCAGGTAACTGTTATGGGGAAGGACATTTAGAGAATCCTTAGGTCAATCAGTGAGACAGTTTATCAAACTACTTCAGTAGAGCACTTACCCAGCATTAAAACTCACAAGAGTCATGCATTCGTAGCTCTATTTATAATCTCTTCACAAGACGTCTTGGCTTTGTTTTATTTTTTCTCACTGTCGCTCTCTCTGCAGAATGGGACCAAGGACTGCAGTGTCAGCTCTATGAATTCATATTCTCCTCGCGCACTCTCTCTCCATTTTTCTTTGTTTTTCCTCCTCTTTGTTCCGACCATCTATCCTTGTCCTCGTTTTCTCCTCCACACTCACTGGCACGCCCATTCTCGTCCCCAACACCCACACAAACACTCAATGACCACATGGCTCCAAAAACTCTTGTGTTTGAATGGGGTTGACTTCTCACCCTGTTGCCGGGACAACAGAACTGGCGAGGGGGAATCTACCCGTCGACAAAAGAGTGTGTGGGGGCCGACCTTGTAGCCCACTTCACCCTGTTTGTCTTGAGCCCCCTAAACTGCCATGAGATGACACAACACACACACCAGTAAAGCTGTGATTTATCTGCCACAACTGCACACTGTGATGTCACCTCTCTGTCCCACACAATACACTTTTTCATACTAAGAATAAGGGCACACTCGCACCTTGGCTGGCAGACATCATTTGCCGAGTCATTGAACTTTACAACAACTTGGGGTTCTGCATTTTATAACACTGAGAAGGATGCACGGATGCTAATATTGTTAGGTTTATGGCAGTGCAGAAGCCTGATGCGTACCCAGACTAATTGCTAATAGCCTTATGTTTGACTCAGCTGCATTACGTCAACATCAAGTCCCTGAGAACATCAGATCTCCTCTGAGCTCACGTCCTTGTCCTCTGTCTCTCCTTACTCATTTTAAATGAGGTTCAACTTCTGAATCCAAATGAAGTCAAACCTGTTTTTAGTGCTAATCACATCAGCTTCTTTCAAGGCTAGCTGAACACATCAGACACGAAAGACGATTTAGATTTCAAACAAGATGGTTGGTATCAGAATCATAAAGCTGCCTGGAGCCTGACAGAAGAAACAAAAAGAGCTCATACAAAAACTTCAGAGAACTGGGACTAGAATGCTAAAGATTACAGAAGTCTTTCTGTATTTAACATCTTATAAAATCTATTTTCCGTACTGCCTCTGCTTTGCCTCATCTCCTCTCTTCTCTATAACTGACACACAATAGCTGGTGATTTTAGTGCCAATAAATAAACAAAGTTGTAAAACACGGTATCTTAGTAGACTGAGATGACCTCTACAGCCAGCTGCTACTTGAGTGTGTTTGTGTGTGTGTGTATGTGTGCGTGTGTGTTTTCCTCAGGGTACCAGGTGTGAATTTTACCTCCACTCAGGTGGTACATCAGTGCATGTCCAGACAGGAAGGCAGGCAGGCAGACAAGCAGACAGGCCTTTCCATATCCTGTAATTGCCTTGCAGGGGCTTAGCATGTGGCATCTTCGCATCCAGGAGCGGTGTATCTGACCATAAATCTAGACCTTCTGCTCTCAGACCCATACATCACACATAACCCACATAAAACATTTGTCTTTGATTCCAATTAGAGGCCCAGATATCATCTTTGAAGCACAATGCACCTCGCTTATCGACTTGGTGTCATAACGGCAGAAGCCTTTGACTGGCCCGTGAACAGTCAGAGTAGATTTACAGGATTCTGGTCTGATTCTCTGATTGCTGTAATTGGTACTTTAGGGTGCTGCTGTGCATGTGATATTGGGCATGAGAAAATCCTCAAATCCTTTAAAAAGTTTTTCATGGTTTTCTTGTCAAGCCCATCACAGTCAAAAAAGCACGGAGTCTCCTTTGAAATCTGTGTTGGGTGAAGATACAATAACAAACAGATCCTTCTGAAGTAGAATTGCAGTTACTTTACTAAACAAATACCACCAGGGGCTCTTATGGCTCTAGTACGAAGGCACTTGAAATACTGATTATGTCCTAGTTTTTGTGAAACATCATAAGCAAATCAAGTCACAATATACAAAAGGGCCATACAAAGAGCAAAGCGCAGTTACTGTGCAGGCACAACCACCCATGTGTTGTGTATCAAAGGTCAAGCAAGAATTCATTATGACTATTCACACTGGTTTGACCATTTGTGTCATGAACTCATGACTAAATTATTCGTATTGTTCTGAATATACTGAAATGTTCATGGATTAACATGTGTACACAGAGGCACTGCAAGTACTCCTCTGGGTTTCAGCTGTTTCAGCAGGCTGCTAGTGCTCTGGCTCATAATATGATGAGAACTGAGATTTCTGTGGCCTTTGCAATTGGGCACAGTTATTTTTCAGTTAAATCCACCATTTGTAATAGAGCTGGCCATCTGCTGCATTGTCTTTACCCTTTCCTGTCCTCTTCTCTCTCTCTGGTCATTTCTCTCAGTGTAATCCTCTCCTATTAATACAGTAAATGACAGTGGGATTCTAATTAGCATCACGCTTCCCTTTCAAAGGTCAACACATAGCAGGACACCAACAGACATCGCAGGACATAGTCTAGGTGTTGTTCTTGTATGGATTCACTTCCCAGAAGAAGTTTCCAAGGCAACAGACAGTGAGAGTACAGACAGTGAGAGTACACTGGCTCTGTTTCTCTCTGGTTTTTGCTGTATGCATGTTTTTGTTTGTTTGTTTGTTTTCGTATTCACCATCTTCTTGGTTGCTACAAGTTTTACTTCTACAACGGTCTGAATCGTACATTCTTGCCATTTGGAAACTTCCTCTCTGTCCTTGTCTGTCATCTATGTAGTTGTGTGTGTCTAACTGTGCCTGTGTGTTTTGCAGCAGCTGCTGTTTCAGCTCTGCACCTGTTCTTGTCTCATCAGTCAGGCACTGACAGACACCAGACCTTACATGGACCCACCCTGACACTGGCAGTCTGACCCAGCCTGCCCTTTAACACGCACACATACACACACCTATACTTACATATACATAATACAGTGTGTTTATATCAATATGTACTTATATATATATACTTTGCTACAGACCATTACTTTTTATGTCTCTGCACTGTACAACCACAATGGTAATATTTGCAATCAGAACAAAACAGAATAATTTTAACCACATTTGCAAACACCTTTTTTCTTTTCCACGCAGTCACAGTGGAACATTTTCGTGTTTATTTTTCCACCTTACAGCTGGTAAATTTGTTAGATGCATCGAATTTGGCAGCGAAAATGAATCCCGCTGAACAAAGCGAATTCCCCAAGGAGTCCAAACTGTTCTCTTCTAGCAGTGCAGGCAGACTAATGGGACCGCTGAGTGAGTATGAACAGCCCATATATACACACGCGCGCACACATGATTTGAGTTGGATCCAGTCTGAAACATTAATGGGCCATCAGCAGTGTTAGGGAGCTGAGGGCACCATGCCACGCCTTACTGCCCCAACTGTGCTCACATACACAAACCCTTTGGCTCAGGATGATGATGATGACTGCTGTGAGTCAGTTGCACTGTGACTGTGGTGTTAGTGGCCATTAGAAACATGTGGTGTGAATGAAGCCAAATTTATGCTTGTAATACAGGCAGCACTGTTGTAGGAATTGATTTGCAGCTCACTGATGTGCTTCATCTATTACTATAACCACAACAGTGACTGTTTACATGATTGAATTTACTTCAGGGTAGAAAGTGAGATTTGTGGCCAACATATTTGAAAATTGTGGAAAATATATACAATTTCCATAAGCGACATTTTCAAGGACAAAATGATGTCTACAAGTAACCTTTTCTGGCAAAACAGTTCAGACCCAAAGACCTTTCAGTTTAGAGTACAAATGTATGTCAATCTAACTTTGGGTTGTTGTATGAGTGTGTGTGACAGAGATGTGCTGTATGAATGTAATTCATTGTGTAAAGTGTATTAAGTAGTCTATATCACTAGAAAAACGGGTTTATACCATAAATATAGCCAATTTAGCTTGAATCTGTAATAATGACTAGGTATGTGTTAGCTTTGGTATAGCTGACAATTTAGGGACTGTACTGAATTATTCATGTAGTGTCAGCAGTAACACAGATGATTCCAGAGTGAATTCAGTGTCAGCAGGTCTGGTCAAAACTGAAAGGGCAACGATAAGGAAAGAGAAATAATTGGAAACCTTTTGGAAAAGGAGCTGATCAGTGGAAAGTGATGAATGAAAAGTGGAAGCTGTTGTTGCACATGTTATTTTCTTTTTTTTCTTTTTAACAACCTTGTCTTGTAGGTGACTTAGTCCTCGTGACATTGAGCCTGTGTCTTCTGCAGCAGGACACTGTTTGCTTTGCCAACAGTCAAACACACTAATCCTGTTAGAGGCCAGTTATGTCTTTGGACCACACACACACACATACACACACACATACAGGTACACATACACACTCATTGGCATTCCTTGTCCGCCAGGTACAGCGGTGCACTACTGTCCTTTTCAGCTTAACATGCTTCTTAGATCCAGTCTTGTCTACACTGCTCATCGTGGCCTTGGTTCTGGATGCTCTATCTCTTTGACATATGCTGACTGAATCTAAAACACCTCTCCTGTACCCCTAGTACCACCATCCAGATGTATACAGTAGAGTGCATTAGAAAAAATCCATCACTTGACAGCTAAGTGCTGTTTGGGTTAGCAAGGAGACAAGCTGGTAGTATCAGTGAAAGGAAGATCATGGTGGCTTCATAAAGAAGCTGTGGTTGGGTGACACTCATGTATAGGTAAGGCCGGGTTTGCACAAACACACCATCTTTTGTTCCCTTTCTTCCTCTTGCTCTCCATCTGTATATCATTTCTTACTTTCTTTGTGATTTTTTTTAATCATTGTTCTATCTCTGCCTCTCTTCCTCTGTGAAACAAGCTCATGCGCAGACGAGGCTCACGAGTTTGCACATTGGGTATTAAAAAATGCTCTTTGAGAATGAGGGATAAAAAGAGGGAGAGTCGGAGAGAGAAAGAGGCTCATGGTTTGATGTCCAGAATACGACAGTAGGTGAGGGGAGAACAAGAGAGGGAGAGGATCCAGCTGGTTCTTTTCATAATGAGGGGCACCCGCTTGTGTGTGTGTATGTATATGTGTGTGTGCGAACAAGACATAGATGCAGGCAGAGAGGCGAGTCAAAGAAAAAGGAAAGAGAGATAGACACAGAGTATTAAAGATGGTTTCACATTAACTTTTCAGTGGATGTGGATGTCCCCCACTCTGACACACTGCTCTGACTGCAGACTGGTCTTGTTTTTTTCTGCACACACTCTCCTTAACTGTAGCTTTTTGCAGTGGTTCAGTTGTTCATAAATATTACATACATAATAGATTTACAGTACAGTAAGCGTGTGTGAGTGTGTGTGTGTGTCTACAGGTCACAGTCTGACCGTCTCGTTCCCATCTGTCTTTCTACCCGGTCACGCACCCCATCACACACCACCTCACACACACTTTCCCTCTCTTTGGTTAAATCCGATTAGTCGGCCTGCGTCAGCTAACGAGACCCCCATGTAGCAAGCACCCCCATTCAACAGCCCCTACCAATCTCTTTTTTACTCGCCCTCACACACACACACACACACACAGTGACAGCCAACAGCCTGTGTCTCTAAATACACAAACACTCTTGTGCAGACACTTACGCATGCACACACACACTCTGCTCTGGGCTCAGATTGAACAGAGGACTCCCTAATTATGTTTTAATTGCCTGTCTCTGTCTGTCCAGCTGCCTCATGTGTAAAACACAGAGCCATGGCCTCATTGATCGCGCTGGACCGAGACATATTGCGAATGACACAAAAAGACAGAAAGTGAGAGAGACAGTTAAAGTGAATAATAGATAAGAAATGAGGGGATAAAGAGACAGAAACATCAGAACATTATTTTAACTAAGCTAGTTCTTCACATGTAGGCATTTACATGCACCAATTAATATAAAAATAAGAGTGTTGCTGAGTGAGAATAACGGACACTAGCACTTGGACACAGACTTATGGCTGATAGCAGTTGACTGTTATTATCATTATTACCCCATAATAGTAAATCTTAAGCAATTTTGATAATGTTCCATTATGTCGGAATACAGATGAGTCAATTTTCCCCACAGGAAGTCAACGTGATCAGTATCATGTGATCTGCACAGCTAAAAGTGAGCAGAGAACAGATGAATATATAATTGCTCACACTGAAATGTAAGGAAAAATGACCTCAGCAGCTGCATTTTGATCATTTATAATTCACTTTTTCCTGTACACCCTCTAGTGGCACTGTGAGTTTGACCATCTCGATTTGTCACCGCCCTAACACTCGCTGCAAGTTAGCGCTCAACACAAAGTCAGGCTGCGACTTATACTGTCCTAATTTCCCTGTCACTTAATTTTGCTCAGCCTTGTGTGAAAACCACTTATTTTGCGCAGTGTTGAAAACTCTTTACAAATAAAAGAGCAAAAGATCATCATCAAAAACATGTTGTTATACATAGATTTATTACAAGACAAAAAGTAATAAAAAATTCTCTCTTTAAAGTTTGAAACACTAAAGTTAAGTTCACCAGAAACAAAGTAACGAGTAACCATAGTAAACAGTATTTTTGCATTAACACTCAACAACTTTTTTTTACAGGCTCACACTGAAGATTCAGACTTTTTTTTAGGTGTTTTTCAAAAGCCAAATAACATGAGTAACCAAAGGAAGATTTTTGGATTTTTGCGTCAGTTAGTCACTTGATTTAATGTGGTATGTGTGTGTGAGTGTGTATTTTTCCCATGCACCACTTAACAAGACCCTTAAATCCTGAGTGCTGCCTAAAAGCACAGCTCTTGGTTTACTCACACATTCTTGTGCATTTGCTTGTCTGGCTCGCTGTTTGTGTTGGCGCGGAAACAGAGGAAGATTTTCTTTTGGGCTACATCCTTCTTACAAACTCGGAACATGAGACTCGGTTTGTAAAACTAATGTTGGTTCATGTGAGAGCTACTCAGCAGGAGGAAGAAAATGTTTAATGAGGGAAGGATGCTGGATAGAGGGTTAGGAAGGGATGGGGGGGGGTACATGAGGAAAATGGGAGGAAGGCTAAAACTAGAGTGAAGAGAAGTGTAAAAAAGTAGAAGAGGAAGTAAGAGAACAGACATGAGATCTTTTTTATCAGATGTCAACTTGACTGACCCTTGACCTCCATGGGTCACAGAGAATCACTGCATCTGCCCCTGATGGAATGTCTTTCACTAACACACACCGACACACAATATTAAACCACCACTGTGTGTGTGTTTTTGACAGTTCTCCTTATTATCTCCTCTTTTCCCTCCATCCCTCATTCTCGCTCTTTCTCACAGTAGAGTGATAACAAGCCGGCCGTCCCTCGGCTCCTCTCATCTCTCTTTAGACACTTTGAGCAAACACTCTTTCATCTTCCCTGTCTGCATCTCTCTGCTCTGTTATTAAAACTAGGCTGTCAAACAACTATGATTCCCAGAAGTCCACCCTCCCCACTCTTGGCAGTTTCTCACAAGAAATAAATAATTCAAGTGTAGATTTTGTTGTCCAGAAATTGATGACATGATTAATTTATGTTACCACACAGGGTTTGGGCCCGGGTTGTTCATTAGCAACACATACTGTATGTTCAATATTATGAATATTAATTTCAGGGTAAATCTGTGGCTTTTTAATGCTACTTAACTCTGTGTCTGTTGTGTTTGCAGTTAAAAGGATTTCTGGAAACACTGTGTAGAGGCTGTGTGCTTAAAGTTTTGCTTATTTATGTTATATAACCACGTTTCAGTTGTATTTTTTTCTCTGAAAGTACTGCAAATATGGCACAACTCCCATAAATCTGTGTGTTTTCTTTGCTGGCATATCATTTAATTCAATCTAACTGTGCCTGTCAAGCACTGTGCTTCATACAAGCCTGCCAAATTACACTGTTAAATTAGCTTCCATATGTTGATGACTTGATTTCATACAATTGGTTTGGCAGTTTAGCCCAAGTCACTTAGGGAACATTGTCCTTCCTTTGCTTTGTCCTTTGTGTCTACACATCAGAGCCTCACATTTCACAACACAGTGACCTCTGTCACCTTCATGTGTCACACCACCTTACGATTTATGAGAATGTTTGTTCTGCATCTACTTCATTAGCAGAAATGGAGCCTCCTCCCTTCCTCCAGCTCTCCATCCGTCCCCTCCATCATTCCCTCTGCTCTCCTGTAATGTAATCTCGATGTCACGTTGTTTGTCCACAGCTAAGAGTTTAGAGAACAATGTTTCCTATTCCCGCAGGAGCTGGTTGCGCTGCTGTGCTCGAGCTGCACACTCTCCCATTGAGATCTAGGACACTGTGTGCATCCTAATGTCTCTATTCAATGGAGAACCCGGACAGTGTCGGTCACAAGGGGCCTTCTAGCCTCCCTCGGCGATCCCTTAAAAGTTTTTTTCTGCTGCATACACCTTTAAGGAAATACACACCACTTGTAGCTTGTTACCTTTAAAAAGGGAATGCTGTAGTCTGTTTGTATTTGCCTCAATCAGAAAACCTTCCAATGTAATCTGAGTCTTGACAAAAACAAACATAAAAACAACAAATGAAACTTCACTTCTCCAGCAGAATCCACCTTTCTGTCATTGATCTGAATGGTCCAGACTGTATGTTCCAGACACCACCTGCAGCACCTCAAAGCAATGCATAGTTGGTAATACAAGTTGAAAGAAGTGTATTCAGTTTTGTTTTTTTGTTTTTTTCGCAGTTTATATTCAACAAAAGTGGATTATGCTGCAGCAGTGCTTTGACAAGTCCCTGTGGAAGTTCTCATATGTTTTTTTACTTAGACTTTCTGTTCTCATTGGAAATATTGTAATTGCTGTCAATCCAGTCTTTTCAATTTACAGCTAAAAGTAGGTTTTAAGTAATTTAATTTTACTTTAATATGCTGAAACTTTACATGTACTTTCCAATGAGGATTTTTTCTGTATGGGATTTGATCGTCTCTGTATCTAGGGTGAGGTACAGTAAAAGCCTGTGTATTTCCATCCATGTGTGGTCCGTCCCTTTGGCATTGCCCCGGTGTCAGTTGTCATCTCATAGAGCCTTACAACTGTGCATCTGTTCACTGCATTGTGTGGGTGTGTGTGTGCGTACATTACATGCATGAATGTTTGCTTGTGTACATGTGTTTTCAGAGTGGAAGGCACCATGCCTAAAAAGCATGGGGTAATCACACACCCCAGCTTCTTGTTGCTGCTGGTGTATGCAAAGCGTGCACGACAAGTGATGGGCACGAACTGCCCAGGGCGTTGCAGGAAAAGGCGTGCTGCAGCGCTGATAAAGTCCCTCATGGACGCCATGCAGCTGTCCCCAGTTCTCGTAACAGTGTTTGAACACTCCGAAACCCTGCGGGTATCAAACAAACATGCAGACTTTCAATCTAATAAGACGGAGACAAGTTGTAGTCATTGTGGTTTTATTATTTGTCTTTCCTTATTCCTTCCTTGTAACCTCATTTCCTCCTGTCTTTCTTCAAGAGGCAGTGAATCTGAAGTTTACTGTCAGCACAGATTCTAATGTGTTTCATCCTATACTCTTCCAATTCATTTCATAATGCCGTGCTGTGTATTACTCTTATTTAACCATTTGACTTTACTGCAAGTCATAAGGTTTTGTTAGTGGCAACCAATATATAGTAGATATGGAGGATATATTATCTTAATGGTAGGTCTAAGACTGGGGAAATTCTTATGTCTTCATAGATTTGTGATTGTGGGCTGTACAAATAAAAGTGACTTGACTTGATTTGAAATGAAATACTTACATATGTTGTTATTGTTTTTCTCTACAGTATGCAGTCAGGCTGTGACCGTGAAGGTGGCTCCTAAAATTGAAGTGTTGAAAGGAGAAACTGCCAAACTGCCCTGCACATTTACCGTCTCACCAGGAAGCAACCCCATTGTTGAGTGGTCCATTGTAAGTCATTTCCAAGTACTTATATGCTACCAAATTTGAATATTGGTAGAAAAATAAAGTATGTTAAAAATGAAAGCACTTTCAAAAATTATGTTTGTGGTTTGATTTATGGTCTTAGTCCCTTAATTTCTCTCACTTATTTTGTTTTTCATCAATTTGCCTCTCTGTCTGACCACATAGGAGGAGCAGGGAACCAGGAAGCGCGTGGCCTACCGTTCCCAAGGTGACGTGGGAAGTGATGAAGGCACCCCTCTGACTGGCCGGGTCACTATTGAAGAGGACTTCACCTTGACCATCTCCTCTGCTCAGCCCTCTGATGAGCTCCCCTTCGTCTGCCAAGTTACCAGTGGCCTCGCTGGGGTCGCCGATGCCACCACTATGGTCAAAGTCTTCTGTGAGTCACTCAGTGCACTTTGGCCTTTTAATATGACCGCGACATAACCTGCTTTACCTTTTAAAAGAGACTCCCAACCCCGTCAGACAGGCACACTTTCTCAACACTTGTTGATGCATGGAATTTATGACCCGCTTTTTCACTGCCACTGAATAGTTTATGGCTTTAATTAGATCTGTGTGTGTGTGTGTTCATGCATACTTTGATTTAGAAGTAGATTAATTATACGTAATGCATGTGATGCATTTTGCTTACTGCATTTCACACATGATCAAAGTAGGTCAATGTGAAACCTTTGAACAGAAATGCATTATACAGACCTTATAAATATGATTTGTCACAATTGTTTACTTCTGTTAAGAATAGAATAGACCTCAACTAACACTCTTTTCCATCTTGAGGGGCTTTTTTCCAATGCTGAGTGTTCTCAGTTTCCTTTGATAAGTTCCCCAGAGGTCAATTAACCACAATCTAATCACTCTTGACACAATTGATGAATAGTTCAATCACACCTGTCATGTCTCATATATATCACGTTAATAACAGTCCAGATTTATCCACAAGGTGTCCTCGAGGTCTGACCCTGGCACAGCTCACTGTGTCCTTGCCTCTCCCATTGCAAACCCTAAACTGACATCAATCATACTTTTAGCATTTAGCAGGTTGCACCAAAATGACTGCAATTCATTTGACTGATCAATCACTCTAAAGAAGGGGCACTTGTGTTGTGAGAATAGCAAAACAGCCTTTTGATGCTACAAGTTAACTATTAACATTGATGCACTCAGTAGCACTGAGATTCTGAGCAGTCTCATAAAATGAGCTATTAATTGTGAATGAGGCAGTCAGTGTTTGACAATGCCTCAATGAAGTGCTATTTGACAAAAGCCCTTTTAGATGCACTTAATGCCCACAGTTGTAAAACAAGAGCCCATCTCACAAACCAACAAGCAATTATTCTCCATCCTTATTCACAACACTTTACTCATCGGGGGATGAATTATAGTGCGTCTGTCCTGCCTTAACTTAATAGGACTGAGTTATGAGGTCTCCTGAGCAGTGAGCTACAGCAGTGATAGCCTGGTTTTCTCTCTCTCTCTCTCTCTTCCTAGAGGCTTACAGTACAGAGTAAACAGTGTGCTTGCTGAGCAAAAGCACGCCTTAACTGAATAAAAACAACCCTGCTACCACTTTGTGCTCTTGATTCTCTCAACATCTTAAAATCTCAATTTAGGCTAAAGACACATTCAGGCTGATTATAAGAGACTGAGTTTTTTTTATCGTGTTCGTGGTGAGGAAACCTACTTTTGAATATTATGCTGTTCTCACTGTGCCTTCAACTGACTGTTATTACATACTGCAGCCTACACAGCACAGTATGTGGGAAGGGAATGGTTTAAAAAAAATACACCAGTTTTGCAAGCAGTGTAACAAAAAAGAAAAGGAAAACAACGAATTGATTTAGTGAGACAGAGAGTGAAATACCCATCTACTGTTTATTTTTATAAGACGGGACAGCTGCAGGCAGTGATAAGATGACCTTGCATGTGCATGTGAAGTGAGTTAGGGAATAGAGAAGAGGGAACCTGCGGTTATGTGTGATCCAGGAAAGGGGAGGGGTGTTTGGTTATTTTTGTTTTTTTGGGATTTGACCCTTATCAGCTCATGAAAAGCCGGTCACAGTAGAGTCATATGTGGCTTGACTTAATTAACAAGGTCACTGTTACAGGCTGAACTGTGCATAAGAGTGCAGTGTGTGTGTGTGTGTGCCTGTTTTGGCATTTAAGATTCTCCCGCAGTGAATCATAATGATATAATCATGATTTCTTCTCCTCCCTTTTTTCTGTCTCAGTTGCTCCTGAGAAGCCAGAACTTACAAGACCATCGAGTCAGGCCATTTCTGTGGGACAGACCACCAGCTCTGAGGTCTGTGTGTGTGTGTGTGTGTGTGTGTGTGTTTGCACATTCCCTGCAGTTGGGGAAACAATAAATATCCATACCAGTCACTAATCTTTCACCCTTCCTGCATTTGGTCCATGTGTTGTAGATCAGCACCTGTGTGACAATGAATGGACATCCCCAGCCTAGAATTATCTGGTTCAAAGATGACCAGCCCCTACCTGAGGTCAAGGACAGGAAAGAGAGTATGTGTCCTTGACATACGAACAAACAAACAAACATAGTCTTATCTCCCATGCTGTGCAGAGGAATTCATCTTGTTTTCCCCTCATCCACCACCCTCCTTTGCCAGAGACCTACATGATTCCCTCAGTGGTGAAGGAGGCCTCGGGACTCTTCACCATCAAGAGCACCCTGTACATGCAGCCCACCAAGGCCGACAAGGACTCTGTGTTCCAGTGCACTGTGGAGTACAGCATGCCAGGGGACCAGATCAAACAGAAGAAGTCCGACACCATCACCATCAACCTCAACTGTGAGTGGAGAGCAGGGCTGGGAGCAGGACTGGTGGGGTGGGGTGTTACACAAGCAGGGGTGCCTCAGTTCCCAGGTTCTGTGTTTACCACCAACCAGACATTATGCTTGTGTAATTCTCTCTCTCTCTCTCTGCCATCACCATTTTATTTGTTGTTAAAAAATACCACATTTAATCGATTGCCTCTGTTATTTTTGCAGATAATTCTTTTAATCGCCAAGCAAAAATGCCAGGCATTTTCTGGCTTCAGGTTTTTCACATTTTTCTAGAAACCAAAACAAAAAGAAGAATTGTCAGATAATGAATAATAAAAGAACAATGAAAACATTTGGATGCAATTCTAAAATGATACCTCATTTACTCTCCGGTCCTGCCAAAGTAAAACATCAGTTCTGGAATGCATTGCACATCTGTGATTGATGATATATGTACAGTGTAAACAGTGTAAATGTATCCAAAAGAGGAATGCCCACCTGTTCCATGTCTGTCTTTGTCCGCCTAGATCCGTCTGAAAAAGCCACCTTTACCCTTGAAAACGCGGATCAGGTCAAAGAGGGTGATACTGTCACCATGAAGTGTGAGACTGATGGAAACCCTCAGCCTGAGTTCGAGTTCACTAAAGACGTATGTGTGCTTTTCATGTGTGTTAGACAGAGAGAATTGTGTTGGGTTTTTTTTTTTTGTTTTTTGTCTTTTTTGTTTAGCACAACTGTGTATCTTAACCTTCACACCCAGTCTTTACCCAGTGTCCCTGTCCTCCTGTCCCTGCCCTTCAACCTATAGGGAAAGAGCATCATCGGTCAGAATGGTCTCCTGACAAAGAAATCAGTCAAGCGCACAGACTCTGGCGTCTACACATGCACAGCCATAGATTTCGACAACTTGGATGCTGACCTGAGTGGAACAATCACCCTCAATGTCAACTGTGAGTGAGGCCGAACACAAAAACTCAAGAGGCGCACACACGCAAGTTGCAGAATTAACTTAAAAACAGATAATTTGTCTCCTGTTTGCGCAGGTTAGCCCCTGCAGTAGGAGCGTTCTTTTCATCAGCACATCATAGAATTAAAAGGGTTGAAACAGAATGAGCTTTAATGGAATCCTTTCAGCTGGCCGATATCCAATTCAATTTTTCACAGTTCATCTGGTACTTTAATGTTATCCCAAGCACACTACCTAATTTGATCTTATCACACATTAAGTGGAGATAGCCTAGAAATAGCATGGAAGAGGCTTAACTTGGGCTTCAAAATGGGCTCAACTTCAGAGTAAGGGCATTAGCTTTGTAAAAAATAAAATATTCTGCTTAGTACGGTTGTACTAAGAGCCTTATTACATGGTTGTTTAAGCAAAGAGAAGCTTTTTGATTTTAAGTGGCACTTCTTTAACCCCTGTGATTGTATATAAAGCCTCAGGTTACTTGTGTCTTCTTCCCTTTCTCTCAATCTCTTTTCATTTTGTCTGCATCAGACATCGACCCGGTGAGCGTGACCCCTGTCGAGCCTCAAGTCGTCATGCTCGGAGACAAGGTGGAATGGCAGTGTAAGACCAAGGCCTCCGCTCAGCACACTGTTCAGTGGAAAAAGGTGTGCTGCATCACTTTCTCAGCCTCCCTTCCTATCTCCTGTCCCTTTTATGGAGAAGTGGCATATTTCAAAGACTGCAGGACTTTTTGCCTCATCACTTCATAGAATTTATTCTGAGCGTTCCCAGATAAGAGTTTAACTGGAAGTCAGTCCTTCTGGAGGGGAGCTTATAAAAGGCATATGGACGTTTGCTTCAGCTTCGGTCGAGCTTTCTAACTCTTTCCAGTGCTTTTCTTCAGACAACATTTCAGTGTGACACAGAATTAAGTTCGTGTGCAGTTGCCACTCAACACTGGAGTCTTTAGGTCTTAGGCAGGTCTCCCCTTAAAGACAGTTGTGGCCCCACTACACTGGCTGTATTGTGTTATGGCCAGTTGCAACAGCTGGAGAGTCGACAGTGGTGTGTGCTCTGTTTGGTGAAGTAGAAAAAGCGGCACATGTTACATGTCTCTTATGACATCTCATGTAATTCAGCATATAACTGTTAATCCTAAGAATGGCTTAGATGATCTGAAATAAGTTGGACCAGAACCCATATAGGACATATTCAGTATGTTTTACTGGTATATATTTTCAGTTTTACTGTCTTTATCTAATGTGATTGCAAACTGTCTGAGTGTAAAGCTTCTGGACTGTCGATGGCCAGTTTGCGTAACAGATATTAAAACCATTTGGACTTTGCATATTCTGTGTGCGACAGGCGAAGAGAAGAATCTCTAAAGGATTTTCTAAATTTCCTACAGTTAACATACCAAAGAAAAATATGTTCAAAATGTGCAGCATGTTTGAAGCATTTTTGTTACTGCACAACCACAAATCAACGTGATACCATCAGTATTTTGGTATTCATGCCAGCTCCTGCATTTGTTATGTGCAGAGTATTCTTCCAGTGTCAGGCTTGTTGTTGTAGCCTGTCTATCTGTTGTGTCTCCTGGGTGCGAGGAAGACTCACCAGCAGCCCGTTTCCTGGGAAGAGAACGTGTTTGTTCTTAGAAAGAAGAAGATTCCTATGAGAAGAAGTTGAGGAGTATTGCATGAGACAGGTCCATCATGGAGGACATGCTTTGATCCATTATCACTGCACTTTGGAAGAGCTTGTGTGTGTGAAGGTTTTTCTGCAGCTTTCCCAGCATAGCGGCATGCCTGCAAATGAGATATTCTTAGTGCTGTTTTACTCTCATATTCACACACAGAGAACAGTAGTGTGTAGTGTGGGTCCAGTTGGTTTTATTTTGGTGTGTTTGTGTTCCTACAGGGCTCTGAGGTCCTCTCACAGGACGGCACTCTGTCAATACAAGATGTTTCCTATGATAAAGCTGGAGAGTACATGTGTATTGGAGCCGTTCCATCTGTCCCAGGACTGACAGCCGAGGCTAGTGTCAGCCTCACTGTCAAAGGTAACGCGTCATATATACATAGACACACACAAACTAATAACACAATACAGGCAAACAGTAATATCGGTGTCATGTCTCAAAGAAACACATACAACTCAGCTGGCGTCTGACTGTAACTTTGAAGTCTTGGCTTGTGAGGATACTGTATTGTGAACATGAGCTATCATTAACAAGAGATTTAATCAGAGGAAGGAGTAAAGTTGGTGGAAGCAGCTGAGAGGTAGTGTCACTTCCTCGTCTGTTGATTAGTATTGTGTGTGTGTGCTGAACTGTTTTTTAAAAAAACAAAAAAGGTCCAATTGTTTACCCGCCACTTTTACACTCCAGGAAAGCCTCTGATTGATACTCCAGCTTTGGCAGAGGTGGGGAAGGAAGGAGACATGGTGACTGTGAAGTGCTCAGCCTTCGGCTCCCCTGCCCCTCAGTTCACCTGGAAGCCCCAAGGAAAAGAGGTACATGTGTGAAACCAAACCCCAGACCAGAAGAAAATGTAATTTATACTTTCCTGAATTGTATGTAAAACTAGCAACAGAAGTGAAGCTGTATATCAAACACATCGAGCAATGACCATTAGTGTTTTCATTTGGGTCAAGAAGTTTGAAGCATGATTTATTCTTCATAACATCTTAAGATCCTCTCCTTAGAAAACTGGCAAATGTTGAACTTCAAAAGCAATGGAGGAAGGAGAGCGGGAAACGGCTCACAGGGCTATCAGTAATATTTAATTATTTTATTTCACATTGATATGATATCATTAAAAAGAAAATCCCATACAAAGCAGCTCTAAAGAATTTACAGTGGGGATGCAGTTTCATGAGTGAAACATTGAAGAAAATAATGTTTAAAAATCAGATGAAAAATAAATGATCCTTACGAAAATTTGGATCATTTCAGAAGCAAATAGTGATATTTGCATGATCAAAGGCGAGAGAGATGTAAAATTGCGAAACAGCCGCCCATGTTTTTTATGAGCATGTTCACTTGAATCAGTGAAAAATAATTAGAAGAAAAAATTAAATAAAAACTCACAAGACTGTGCACAGTGTTAGGAAAAGAATTTATGAAGCAAAAAAAAAGGAACTGCGTCAAGAAAATATGCCACAAAACCAAAATACAGGTAAGACATGATGCAAGAATATGTAAGAATTCATGTACTCTCTTTATCCTCTTTCTCCCTTCTCTCTCTTCCCTCATTCATTGGCTCCTGCCAGTCGGTGTCAGTGGAGGATAACAAGGTGGTGAGCACCGTGACCCTGAAAGCCACAGCCGAGGTCATAAAGGACGGGGTGACCTGCGAGGTCTCCAACGAGTTTGGAACTGATAGCAAGGTCTTGCCGGTATCTCTCGCAAGAGGTTAGTGTCAGGAGCTGACGGCAGTGATGATGCTGCTAGATCCTCTTTGTCTTCATATTTCTCTTCAGAGCAGCTTTTGATGATTGAGATCAAATGGTGTTTGTCCTAAAAAATTGATTCTGTAAAATAAGCTTGTACTCCGGGGAAGGAATCCCTGCATCACTTTAGTATCTTAAAAATGACCTCAGAAATGACTTTACATAGAAAACTTAGCTGCTGCCTAAATGCTTTCCTCTACTTCTTCTTTTCCTCTTTTCCAGCAATTGACAACACGGCCGACAGAGGTAGAGCCTTCTCCCTCCTCCTCCTCCTCTTCCCCCTCCTTCTCTCAGGACTCTTTGTTGTACAGACCCTGTAATTTAGACCCTCCCCTCCTCCATTCATCTCCTCTAGCCCCGGCCCCTCCATCAAATACAAACACACATACATACACACAGAGACACACACAGACATACACACAGAGACACACACACACACACACACACACACACACACACACTCTCACACATGCTCATTGGGGGCCAAGGTCCCCTCAGGAT
>OMNW01035093.1:1740-25694 GCA_900303245.1 Selene dorsalis | reverse complement strand
CTTCCCTCTACTCGCTGTGAGTTTTCCTGCTGTCCCCACTGGGTTTAGTTACAGTAGCTTTAAACTGATTTAGCCATTTAGTGTCAGCCTATTGAGGGATGACAGCCACTGTCTGTCCCTTCTCTGCTCGGCCCAGATCTGTTGGCTACTCAGTAGCATTTGGCTCAGCTCGATTTACTCACACACACAGGTAGGCACACTATTCTTTATGCAGCCCTGTGGAGATGGCTGCAGGTTGAACAATGCTCTGGTGACAGCCTCGTGGACAGGATGTGGTTTATCATCCTGCATAATCAGCAGTGCACACATAGAGTTTGCACACATGACCCCAAGAGCAATAAGGCGAGAAGAAGATCAGCATGGATGTAGTGATTAATGGAGGTCTGTCCGTGGCAAGGAGGAAGGGAGGGAAGAGGATAATTGATAGAAAGAATTTAAAAGGCAAAATGGGAAAACACTAGATGGAGTCAACTGAAAATGGATTTAAAGGTAGAGCGGGGGGGGCAAATTGAGGTCAGATATAATGCAGTAGGAGGAGTTACTGTCAGGAGTGGAGAGGAAATGAAAGAAATGATTGGCGATGAAGGACAAAACAGAAGATGCCTTGTTAAACTGCCATAAATTTGCATTGGCTCTGGGAGTTAAACAAATATGGGCTCTAAAGGAAAAACATAGTAGACAAGAGGGAGAAAGGGAGGGAAAGAGTGAAGGTTTGCAGATAGGTGGGTAGAGATAAAGCGTGAAAGAGCTGTTGTATGATAAATGTCTTTATCTCCCTCAGTCCTCAGGTTTAATATCCTGTGTGGCCTGAATGTATTTACTGATTGGGTGTGATTATGAGAGACAGAGCAGAGAGAAAGTACCTGGGTACTGACTGCGTGTGTGCGTGTGTGCATGTGTGTGCATGCGCTATCTGTGTGAGCTTGCATTTATCTGCTATATTTCTGGTATCTATCTCACAGCATGAAAGATTTGTTCCATTGATTGTATCTGTGAGAGCACTATTAAGCCGTGTGGAGGCCAATCCCCCACTGCAGTGAGCTTCAGTGAGTGTGTGAGTGTGTCACTCAGGAGGCCCAGGCCACCTGTGGGATGTTTGGTTATTAAGACCCAGCGGGGTGTGTTTTAATTTTAATTGGTTAGACTACCTTCAGCTGTGTCTCCTGGAATTAGAGGCAAATACAATGGAGGCAAATGGAATTTCCAGCAGGGTTTATCGGTTAAAGAGTATATAAAAAGGTGACAATAAATACATGGCAATGATGTGTAGAAGCCAGAATGTGATGGGAATCAGAGCTGTCTATGTCTTTTTCTCCTTCTGAGTTCATCCAAGTTAACTGTTTGATGTGGCATGTCAATTATTTGCAAGGGTCAAAAGTCAGTTAAGCTCTAGGTCAACTCTATTTTTAAGCAGAACTATTAAACCTTTGGTCCAAACTGCATACTTTAAGTCTACTGGGGATGTTTGCGAATTGGTTTGGGGTTGCTTCTGTAAACACATTGTTGGCTTAAATATGCCGGTTCACAATTATGGGTTGTTCAGTATACTGTGAGCACATGGTTGGATTCCCATACTCGTGTATTTTTAGTGCTTCATTCACAGCTGACCAACTCAGCTGTTATTCAAACATCTGGATCCATCATGTGTTCAGAGATTCAGAAGACTCATGGTGGGCAAGATTTTATGGTTGGTTATAACTCACAGTTAGCTGCTTGTTCAGGCCATTTAATGTTGTTATGAAATGAAACAGTGACATTTTTCATTTCCTGTCAAGGCTGCCAACTGAAATGTGAGGTAAAAGGGGGGAAAAATTGCAATATAATGATACAAAAGTGGATATAATGTGATTGAATATCAGTAACCCAAGCTGGACAGCATGAATCTTTAATGAATGCATTGTGTGAAAAATTGTCAGTAAAATGGGCCATTAAATATACTATCAAGACAAAAGATCATATTTTCAACAATATTAGCTGTTGAATTTGGCCACCACAGATCTAATGTTTAAATAGAATAAGAAAAAATGTCATTAACATTAGCTGGTCATTTGGTAATCAAGTTCCTAGAGAGAAGATCAAATGAGATACTTAAGATGACATTAGCTCCTAATGTTGGCTATTAAACAGGGGAAATAACGTTTCAACTTGAAATGCATTATCTGCAAAGACTGCTTACTTATGTCAGTACGACTACCAACAAATTTTTCCCTGTCTATTTTTTTTTTTACAGGGAACCACTCATCACAGCAGCAGTAAAGCATGAGATTGTGTTCGGTCAACTCTGCTCCCTCCACCTACAAGCGAGGAAACATCTTCAGTCCCAAGTCTGACATGCAGCCTGTAAGTTTTGTTTTAGGAAATAAACCAGCACATGGGTGATACTTAACACAGCTAGAGTTAATTTCACTCACCAGGTTGGGTCACATCATTGTAGGTTAAATGGTAAAACCTTGCACATACCCTCTTCCATTGTTTTCAAGCAATGGAGATAAGGCTGGGTTATTTTGGTTTTGCAGATGTATGGATTAATAACATGTTTTTAGTGAAGTTTAAAATTTGTCTTTTATGATTTAACTCTCCATTTCAAATGGACAAACTAAGGCGTAATCAGGATTTCTGACTTTCACTAAACTGTCAGAACTGGTTGCATGGATGCGCAAAGTCATAATATATTTTATGAGCAAATAGGTTTGACTCTGAGCAGTTTTTTGAACCCTGTAAAGAAAACCCTTCAAATTTATTGTAGATAAGACCTGTTGTAATTCAAGTGGTCCACCCCCAGAAGAGGTGTGTGTTTACAGCTCTAAAAACAAGGCTTTTTTTTCTTTCTCTTTTTTTTTCCAAAGAACAAAAACACTGTGAGAAACAGGCTGTCAGTTATATCAAGTTTGTTGTAAAACCATGACATGCTCACCAACATAGATTATAATAGAAAACTGTATGTTGTGTACTCAGGAATTTGTCTTTGCCCATTCACACAACATGGAGTACTGGATTTAAAGTATTGCCAAAGGCAAAAAAGAATCCCCTGGGGCTCAGTTAAAAGAAAGAGGGAGGAGGGAGAGAGGATCATAGAGGAAAGTCAGTGTTAAAAGAAGAGGGAAGAGGGAGAAGCAGAGAAGTGCCTGGAGGAGTTGAAGAGCAGCTGTTGAGTGTTGCCCCTTCGAGAACTTCTGTACATGCTACAGGCTCCTCCCTTTGGCTAACATTACAGCAGAGCAGCTGTCTGGAGGATAACACACACACACACACACTTACACACGTATATTTTTGGTGATGATTTACACTCAGAAACACAGAATCCCCCATCAACACACACTAAAACATAAGTTACATGCACTCATCATTCATTATCTTGCCTTAGCAGCTGTAAGTGTGTCAACCCACGGGTCCAGAAATGGTGCACTTATCTAGAAGCAAGCTGAATTGTTTTGTGTTATAGAAAGCGGTATAACACATTCTTTGCTCCTGACCCTGTTGCCAAAGTCTCACTGCAGAAAATACACTTTAAAACACACAGCACACCTGCCTGGGGCCAGCACACAGCCAAGAAAAAGAGCAGTTGCTTTGACATCATCCAACAGTTTTACCAGCTTATGTTGCTCCTTCACTCTCCTCTCCCCTCGCTCTCCCTCTCTTATTTTGATTTCCATCACACGTGAATATATGCACACGCTGCAAGAAGTGTTTTTCTCCCTTGTGTGTTGTAACTGTAATAGCGGTGACAGTGAGAGCGACTCAGGGCATCCCAAGAGTGCACCAGATAATTACTATCATATGCTTCACTGCCTTACTAATGGAGTTTTGCCATTATATCCCATCCTGTCCTCCTTTTTTTTTTCACTCACGTCTCTCCTGCTGATGGAATAAACAGAATCTGAAGTGTGTATCGCTTGAGGACGAGAGTTTAGTGCAATCTGGAAAGGCCCTGTTTTCTTTTTTCCATTTTCAGTCTTACTTTTTTCACCTCAGCTTCTATTTTATACTGTACAAGATATCTACTCCTGTGACCTTCCCTACTTCCTTTACCTTAATGAAAAAAAGCGAGGAGCTATCAAGTGATGAGAGAGCCCTGCTCATTACAGAGCCAGCGGGCCTTATCAAGCTGCTCTGTGCCGTAATAGAAAACACAGACACAGCGTTTACTCTGTAGCGGTGTGTCTACCTGTGTCGAGGTTTACCCTCTCCCGCCCACATCGCCTCCATGTGTGTGTAAGTAAGTAGCCCTGGTACTTCTCTCAGCTGCGTCCTTATCAGCTTATCAGACCTGTCCACTTTATTTGATGCAAGATCGGAGGACAGAGCTCTGCAAAATGTCTCTCTCTCTCTCTCACAAACGCACACACACGCACACATGCACACACACACACACATACAGACATTTACACAGGACAAAAAACCCACTGTGTGTGAGTGCTAGAATGTTTTTGTTTGAGATGTACTGCAGATGCTGAACTACTGTAAGTGTGTGCGTTAGTGTAAATTATTTACTTCCAAAACCCACAGTCTCACTTCCCTCCTCCTGGCACTGCCTGGTTGTGCCTGTCTCTTACCATACTGCTTTTTGCAGTGCATGCACGCACACACACAAACACACACGCACATACCATATAAATGTTCAGCATGTTTCCTTGCTGAGGTCACTGGGCACAGCACATTTGTTTTCAGATTATCATAGACAAAAACAATTTGATTCTCTGGTCACAACCTGTACTTTATGAAACTGCCTAAATCTAAATTCTTTCAGAGAAGCAGAAAAACATTGAGCTTATTCTCCAGTCAAGACTTGTTCTGTATGAAAAGTAGTATGAGAGGATGCTTGTTTTCGGAGCCACATGCTGCAGGGGTAAGGGGCAACACGGGTGGGGTTAGAGCGACTAACATTCCTTACTAATTGTATGTGTTTGCAATCCCTCCCTCCTCTCAGTGTGTCTGTGTGTGTGTGAGTTAGAGAGTGTGTTTATGCTTCACGGTGCAGAATGGTTCGGAAAATTGTTGCCAAGACATGTGTTTGTGAAGTCAACCTCTGCCACAGGGGGAGGTGTCCAGGGTGAGGTTTTATGTTTCAAAGGCCTGCTGTTATGCTACAGTAGGAACAAGAGTCAGAGGTCAGATCAGGGGACATTTGTCCAGTTGTGACTGTTTCAAGATGCTCTTTGTGCCCTTAAATGTGAAAGTATATCAAAATAATAACCCGTGATACTGATCCTTATAAATCAGTATTAGTTTTGCTACATTTGCGCTATTGGCACAAGATGCAACACAATATCAATTCGCAGCTCATAAAAGATTTTACATTTGCTGTTTTGGTTCTCAAGGGACTTTTCCAACTAGAAATGTTTTGCTGCTCGGGAAATGATGCGTTTCATTCTGGTGGCAACGGCATGCAGAAGAAAGAGTTGACTGTTATAGCAGTGATAGGACTGCACAGTTGTAATTACAGAAAATCCAAACGAAACCGCTCCTGCTGAGTAAAAGACCTGAATGCTTCATTTAAATGGCGTTTATATGATGATGTATGTAAAGAAGTTTAGGTGCAGTCGTTTTAGAGCTGGCTCCGTCTGTAAAGGTAAAAGGTTTTACTTGTTCCAGTGCTTGATGTTCTCTCCTCATTAGTCAAGGTTGCATCATAACAAGGTTTTTTTTTTCTGTTTCCAGTTCCACTTCAACCACTACAAGCAGCCAAATCCACATAATGGACCCTGTTCAGGGTGTCCATGTTTGTTTACCACACATCTATTTAGTATTTCACTACAATAAGGCAGAGGAATTGATTTGTTGTTTTCTTTTGTTTTTTATTCAATTTTTAGTCAATCTATAATTTGAATAATTGCCCAGTTTAAATAGGCCAAAGCTGCCCTGTGGAATAATGTGCTGATTGTTTTTATAATAGTATGTTACTTTAAATGATTTACTCGTTTGAAATGATTTACTAACCCTCAGGCTTTCCTCCCTTTACTTGCTCTGACAAATTGACTCTGTCCTTTGAATCGAATCACAGTCCTCAGGAATAAAAACAAAATTCTGACAGTAAAAGAAGAAAAATCTCACAACTCCTAAAGGTGGACATGCTATTGGGTTTATGAAGAAATCAACTTCTCGATGCACAGGTTGCTTCCTGTGCTGTTGTAGATTTAATGTTTTTTTACAAAAACAACAGGCCTTCACTGGATCCCAGGTGTAATAAGAGAATCTTACCAAATGATTTATTATTTATGTTTCTCAGACATGAAGCGGGAAAACTCGGCTATACAACAGGACTGCTGAAAAAAAAACAAAAAAAACACAGCCGCTCACCATCTGATAACTCTCAGGGAAGTAACACTGGCTGTGGCATTTTCAGTATCTGGTACTGTAGATGACATTTTTCTGCAGGCGGGGAGTTTCCAGGTTCACAGTGAAATATGAGTGGACTTCTCTCCTCAGTGTGACAGACCTATGAATGAGTCCAGGCGTATAGCTCAGGGCAGTTTACCTGGTGTAAGCGATGGCACATCTCTCTCTCTGCTTGGGGTTGTGTGTGTGTGTGTGACAGAGAGTGTGTGTAAGAGTTGACGCATGCATTCCATATTGCCTGTTCACTGCAGTTGAGTAGATGTTTACAGCATTACGAACAGTCAATCTGTTTGTGTAGGATCATTGGACGCTATTTTTCTGTCTCTCTGAGACCCCCGAGTAACGCTTCCTCACAGCATTCCTCACACATATTTACTGAGACACATGCTTACTCACAGGAAACAACATGTTCTGGTATGTAGCTGGAGTGTTCACCAATCCTTTGGGATTACAGGTCTCCCTGTAAAAAGAAAGATGCTTTGGAAAAATGACAGGGTAGGGGCAATGGATAAAGCAGTGTGTAGCCATGGCAACGGCACCCGTCCATGGTGTTTTTCAGAGAAGTTTGTGATGATTGCAAGGGAAGGCAAATGGATTCCCTGTGGGGTTTACCTCTCTGTAGCTGTGCCCCCTTTTTGAGAAAACCATTACTGAAAACGCATGTGTATTTGTGCTTGAGTGCCTGAGTGAGTGCGTGTGTGTTAATGTGTGTTTTTGATCTTCCTCCACACAATGCCATCAATACTAATGCATTATCAGAGAATGCGCCTGTGTGATTCATCCAAAACATCTCGAGATCAGTCGATGCAGCTCCATTACTGACTGTATGTAATTGTGTCCATACACAAACACAAACATGGCTGATTACTGCTTACTTTGTTCTCTCCAGCCACATTTACTTTTTGAGTCAGAGATATGATTAATTTCTCAGGTCACAGAAAAACAGGGTATGGAGATTTTGTCTGCAAGATAATTTAGATTATTTTAGGAAAGGTTGGGCCTCCTTTATTGCTTTTCTGGGGGTAAGCCACACCTCTATTAGCAATAACTCTCTACCTGATAAATCTCAGAAGGACTAGAGTCGCTCTCTGAGAACGGCTGTTATTGTTTCACTTTTAAGTGTTTTTCTTGTTTCCATGTATACTTTTTTATTCACTGTTAATATTGTGATTGATAATTAGGAATTTTTGTGAATTAATTATTAACAGGTCTGTAGAAATATATCTGATTCTTGTAGAAGAAAGACATCAATCGCAAGACTTCTCTGTCTCCTAATGCTGTGTCCACCCCCTGAATATATGCAACCATGGCACTGCAATGCACTTTATTTATCGTCCAAAGTGCACATGCTCATCTAAATTCACAGCAATTTCCAATATGAATGCATAATGCACCCCCACCTCTATCTCTCTCTGTCTCTCACATACACAGACACAGACACACACACACACACACACAGGCTCAGAGGTTTTGTGTATCACAGTTGGATTGTGCAGCAGGCGTTTGTGAACTCACTGCTCTGATTTATTGCAAACAATGATGGAGGGAGCAGAGTGTGTGTGTGTGCGCGTGTGTGTGTGCGCACATGTGCATTGGACTTAAATAGCCACAATATTCATTATCTCACCTTTCACCTCCCACATTATCACCATCCACACAACATCTCTCTCTCTCTCTCTCTCTCTCTGTCTGTCTCTCTCTCTCTCCCTCTCTCTCTCTCTGTCTCTGTCTCTCTCTCTCTCTCTCTCTCTCTCTCTCTCTCTCTGTCTCTCTCCCCTACTGTATGTATGAACAAAACATGACTATAATGACTTGGTCACTAACTCACCACCTCGCAGACACATCCCACACCTTTACACACAACACATGCCACACATACTTATACAAGCACACACACACACACACACACACACTGCTGCTGCTCACTGCTGCCTCTCAGTGTGCTCTTGTAGCTATTAGGCTAGTATCATTAAAGCTCTTCAGACTAATTATCTCCCCTGATGAGCCACAGGTCTCAATGGGACAACAGGGAGAGATCCGGCATGATTGACTTGGCCTGTACAACTCTCAATGAGCCATTAGCCCAGCGAGCGGAAACACACACAGTGCTCTAAACACGCACACACACCCAGGCTTGTGCTAATGTAAGTCAGCCTCCCATGTTAATTTACATATTTGTGAAAAGCCCTGTCAGTTATTATGAAGAAAAAGTGTGTGATGGAAGGAAGAGTTTTAGAGCGTGTGTGTCTGGTGTGCACTTTCTCTCTGTTCTGCAAGTGTGCATTTGAGTCCGTGCTCATCACTTTTCCTCTCTCATGAGCCAGGTGCCCCAAGGGAATGCTGGGAATGTAAGCCACTGATGAGTGATGGTGACACTTTGCCGGAGAAACAGAGCGATGGAAGGAGATGGTGGGAGTGACGGAGATGCCTTACGTTTACTCTACAGATATTGCACCAACCACTGATAAGCACTGTCACATCCCGGGAAGAAGATTTCCCCCTATGGATCATCATTCAACTTAATTCCCTCATTAATCAGTTTATGCCACGGTCTTTGGGCAATTGAGGATGATGTTTGTTATCAGTGTGGGCTGGACATGCATGCCTGAGTTATAAAAGCCAGAAGAAAGAGAAGGAGGAAGGAAGGACACACTCATAAACTGGGAAATAATTTACAGCATGTTAAAAAACAGGGAGTGCTGGAAGAATAGAAGGAGTGATGGTCAACCATTAAGTGTATCACAGCTAAGTGGGCTGAGTTGAGGGATTCCACAGTCTGTCCATCAGAGAAATCCATAATATGTGTGCATGTTTGTGTGAAGGGCAGAAACAGAGAAGTTAATGGCAGCTCTGTTGGACTCACACTTGGGTCTAGAATTTATTTCAGGACATACAAATCCCTCTCACCTCCAAGGTCATCTTATGTTTACAGCCCCTGAATGTGTCGGTCCATTAAATTCTGTGGGAGTGGGATCTTATAAGAAAGTGCATCTGACCTCAGCATGCTGAACACCAGGTATCATTTGGAGTGCAATTTGTGGTTTCCAGAGAAAAGACACAACTTTTCAATGCAGCAACACAACTGTGTCATTGTTAAAACTTTAAGATAAGTTTAAGATATGATGTTTCCTGGTGGCAGTAGATTTCTCCCTAGGCCAGGCCAGGTAATTCACTTTTTTTTTTTTTTTTTTTTAACCATTCCTTGTAAAAGAATTTATAACACTGTACAGCTAGAGCAGCTGTCCAGCTTTTTGGTCCAGACTGAAATACCAACATCTATTGGATCCATTGGCATGACTGTATGTTCAGACATTCATGGTCCTACACAATGAATCCTGTGAGTTTAAAGAGCTCCAGCCTTTTCCTTTATCAACACCGTGGCAGTGATATATGTAGTTTTGAGTTCATGTTCAATCAACACAACATTTGTTGAATGAACTGCCATGTCATGAGGTACTATACTGATATCCAAGCTGCCCAGCAAGTGACCTGTGAGCCTGTTACTGATCCATTAACTTTTCATCTAGCGCCATCGTCAGGCCAAAATTTTATTTGTCCAGTGCTTTGGTTAATAAAACTGATGACATACCCATCATCATTTTACCTGCTAAACATCAACACGTTAGTCTTTGTATGAGCATGCACCACTGTACAACAATATTTGTTGGACTGTGGCTGCACAATGTTGTTAAATGCAAGGTGATCAATCCTCAAACCTTAAAACAGCTGTTGGTTCATTGCCTTTACAAATAACAAATGACATTCCCTGACTTTCTTCGTAAGCGCAAAAGATAAGTCATACAGTTCAGGTGGAAATTATTAGGGGGATGCTTTATGTCCTCAAAGCAGGCTGGTAAACCATGAACCATGTCCCCTTCGTAGGGTCCTAGACCACACAATACAAGCCATAACAAACTGTTGGGCTTAAGTGCACAAAGAGACCAGAAAGGTATGGGGAGTACAGGATTTCAAGCTTGTTGATTTGGATGTCTTGCCAGAGGGAGTAAGTGAAGTATCTATTGTATCTATTATGTAAGCTAACAATTACTGACACAGTAGCCTATTACATTAGATTGGTTTCAATCAGATCCCCCGGAATTATATTAAACAATGACTATCCAAATTGAAAGACGAAAACACAAACAGCAGCTGCAAAAACCCACACCAATTAATATCACACTGCTTTCTGAAGTGACACCCCAGTTACCAAAGTCAGCCCCTCGGTTTGCCTCCTGCCTCCCGCTGAGGTTTGTCAAGAGGGGGGAGAATGGGTGAGGAATGGGAGAGAAATGGTGAGAACAGATGGTGAAGTGGCCCCTGTGTTCAACTGCCTGGGTGATTATGGACACAGCTGTCAGTCATTTTGCATGTAAGTGTTTGTGAGCGTGCAGTGTTTGTGCTTTTTTGTGTGTGTGCGTGTAACTCCCCTATGTATTCCCAAGCTCCTTTGTACTCGGTGTGTGTTGATAGTAATACAACCGATGCATGTGTTTATTGCTAGCAGATTTTTGTGGACATATTGACGTAATGGCAAAGTTCAGATCTGTGATCAGAGCTCAAACGAAACCTTGTACAGAATGTAATATTCATGTCACTTGTCCATGCTGCAGTGAGCAAAGGTTCTCTCTCTCTCTCTCTCTCTCTCTCTCTCTCTCTCTCTCTCTTTCCCTCCTTTTCCCTTTCTCCCTCCTCTCTTTAATACTCCAGCTCCATGTGTCTCTGTATAATTGGGCTTTACCCCCATCTAGTGGTTCTTTACATTATTACTGCTCACCTTTTGCCATGGCAATATTTGATGCAAAATTCCAGGCACACCACATTAGAAGGCTCATTGTGTTTGACTTCATTTGATCTGATTGGGAAAAAGCCGAAGTAAATACAAATGAAGTGCTCCCTTCCAAAATGCATCTTTTTAACATAAAGAAGTCATCTTTGTTTACTGGCAATATTGTTTTTTTCATCTTGTCTTATTTTAAGCTTCAGATTATTCAACCTGAATTAATCAATCAATCATCACATTTTTGGCCCCCAAATAAGTTCAATTTTCACTCTCCCTTATCAAACCATTCCAACTCTTCTGCTGCTCCACTATGTTCACAAATTTGTTGCTAACTGTGTCTGCCTGCTGGCTGGTGCTGGGCATGTGGTTTGTTTGTTTATCAGAGCTTTCACTGAGAACAGCAGCTTGCTGTTGATGGAAATTGTGCTAATGGGAGAGCATATCAAAGCTGTGAGTTGTGATACTGAAACAATGAGTTACAAGATGCTAATATGCTGCATTGAGCTGAGGGGCACTTCAGAATTGGATGAGTACTCTCTGGGTTTATCACAAAGAGTGACCCCCCCACCACCACCATCACATTAGACATAATCAAATCGATTAGAGCAACAAGCAATATTTTTATATTGTCATCAAGGAACTGACACTCACAGGATTTTGCAGTGTAAAGTGGGACAAAGAAATATTTCCTGTCAAGTCTAATTCAGTGTCACTGTATCTCATACATAGCAGCATGTGTGCCCTGGTCTAGTGTGAAAAACATCAGAGGCAATTAGCAGTGGCTGTTAGTCAGGTGTAAACATGTTTTACCAAGGAAAAAGGAACCACAGAGTAAAGGGCAGACTAAAGTCCATGAATGAAACATGAAGTGTTGCAGCACATGTTCTTTTAACTTAGCTGAGTGTAGGACTGATGCCTGTTATTCTTCTGAGTATTATTTTCACTAAGTACAATATTGTGTCTTCCTGAATTTACCAAAATGACAACTCCTACAATTTGAGTTCAAGCACCAAACCTTGACTGCAAAGTGGTCAGAAGCATTGTTTATAGGAAGGGCTGCATTTTATATTGTTGTCATTGCAGGGACCGTAGTAGTTGATGAATGACGGGCGATCACATTTTGGATCCAGTCAGTGTACTTGCACAGCTTGGAATAGATAGAGGGAATAGCTGGGTTCGTGCAGCCCCTCATCATCCACTGCACACCCTGGAGCTGGCCATCGCACACCATCACACTGCCATCATCACCCTGGGGAGAGGGGAGAGAATCAGATACACTGCTGTGGCTGTGTATGGGCAATGCATACAAACGAGTGAGTTAAAATGAAATGGAAATGCATTGCATGAGCTAGAGTTCTGATGGGTTGTGTCCATACTGACCATGCAGTTATCTGTGTTTACTTGACCAGCGCAGATCATGGTAGGGCTCCAAAATATCATCTTAGACATAGTCTTCCTACAAGTCTGGTCATCCAAAACAGGCACAGTTATACAGTTCAGACGCTGTGAAGGCTCATCTGTTTTGGAGAGGATGAGTGTGAGTTATTACTGTGATTCTTTCAAACTAAGTGCTTCAAATCTCACCTGAATTCATAACACAAGTACAACTGAGTGACTGTGATATATTCAACACCAACACTCATCAATCTGCCTCTCATTTTTTTTGACAAGAGCCTCCTTCCCTCCTCTCCTTCAGCAGATACAAATTGATTCCCATTTTCATGCATTGTCACCACGTGTACTCTAGCGTAAGGTCTAAACCTTGAGTAAATACTATTTTCAACATCTTCCTCTTTTAATTAGTCTTGATCAGTGACTGAGCGTTTTGACAGGCAATTATAAACTACTCTGATTAAAGAATCACATTTGAGCCATTATTAAAACAGAGTGTTCATGTCTTGTTAGGGCTGCACTGACCAGAATATTGATGAGCATTTCAACAAGAACAAGCCCACCTGCTGGTCAGAGCCCAACATTTCATTCAGTCTTACAAGAAGTATAAAAAGTAATATTACTTCATTCCGTGTCTCTCCAGGTTAAGTCTAAATGTATGATCAATTGATGTTACTTTTGCACTGCATGGGTTTGTTTTGGAGAGGATATGAGAGGCAATGCTCATGGCTACACAACAAATGTTAGTTTGTGATCTTTAGGAATGCTCATGTTCATACTCTTGCTTCCTGTCCTTATGCTAAGCACTACCTGCCTTCAGGTATGGATATATAAACATGTCTAAAACACTGTTTGCTGAGACTCCTCCAGTCCTCTCATGGCTTGTCCTGTCTGTTCATGGTGTTTGTTTGTTTTTCCTGTTTGTTTGTTTTTTCCATGTTAGCATGGGTTATCGGTCTCTGACCCTTAAAAGCACGCTGTGGTTGTTTTTTCTCCTTGTGGTGCTGGTGGTGGGCACTGTTTGCACTGTACAAAAACATGGGTCACTGTATTATTTGTGCCCTGAATTCTACTAGTACATAAATAAGGATGAACATGCAAAGTGCAAGCACAGTGGTGGCCTGATACATATCTCACCGCACTGCAGAAGGCAATAATGTGCATTAAGTTTTTAGATTAGGTGAGTTTTAAAACTTATTTGTGTTGGGACAGAAATTCATTCAATGTATTTATCAGCTGTAAGAAACCATTGATCCCACTCTCACATTGAGGTGCCAAACATTAAAGTAGCCTAATCCGCCTGCACAAAATCCCCCTGCCAACACTTCTAAAGCCCACTAATTAAAAAGTAATATGTTATTTATTTTATCAGTACAAACTCTCTGCAAGAACGTGAATAAGTGGTTATTTCCCCAAAATGTTGAACTGCTTTTTTTTTTTTTAAAGTTACACACAATCTGTGTTAATGAGAAAGGTTTGTTTACAGTTGAAGCTCCGGGGGCTTTTAGCTGATACTCAGAGGAGAGCTGGAGTTAAAATTTAGTAGGGCAGAGAATGTTTGAGGACTGGATTAAGGGACACTGGTTTATCCTGCAATTACACTAAGTTCTAATGTGGTTACGAGTTAATGAGCTGGAAAAGCCACAGCAACACATTTAAATTCACTTACATTGATTTGAGATGGTGGAGCCCCAGCCACTGACACTGCAGGTCTCTCCAGGCTGTGGGCAGCGACTGGGCAGAGGGATGGGTTGGACGTACTGGTTGAAGAGAGCTGGCCTGGACAGACGCATCATTGCCAGGCTGTGCATTGGTGAGCGGTATGGGCTGTGGTAGATCACCATATCAATGGGAATGTGCTGCTCTTTTCCCTCCTCTACAGTCACATCATGATCCCCAAGAGACGCAATGGGGCTGGTTCTGCAGGGATGCAAGAGAAGACTGGTTGAAGGAATGCAACTGGACTTTGCAGTGGTCATGTCCACTGATTGAGCAGCCTGCTGACAGATTGTTATGGTATATTTTATTGATATTAACTAAACTCAACTAAAATCAACTAAAGTTCTTCATTTTGAGGAAAAAAACAGCTTTTTCAGGAAAACTGTATAAGACACCAGCTTGCTGAATGCAGCCGAAGGTAAACAGAAACTGCTTCAGCAATTGAATTAAAGATTTTTTTTTGTTGTTTTTTTAAATGCAAGATTTAAATAATACATGGTTGAATTTTAACAAAGCAGAATATATCAAGCACTCCAGCCAGGTTTTACCAAGCCCAAATGTGATTTAACTGCTGTAGTCTGGGAAAATTGGATGTCCATTAAACCAAAGTGCTGCTATTAGGATGAAAACAAAAAGCAGCTTTTTACATTTAAACTTTGTTTTGAATGACTCTCAAAACTGCAACAAAAAAAACTATATAGATTTTAATTTGACATAAACAGTAAATTTCATTTGGTATTAACAATAATAAAAAAAAACCCACCCCCGTGCACAGGAAAAGGAAGTCACAAGCCACTGTTTGTCAACGAGGGCTGCACTGCAGTCATTAACATAGACCTGCCAGGGTCTGGAGTGAGGCTGACACTCCTTGTTGTAGTTCAGGGGAGATGCTCCTGCAACACAACAATGAGACTCAAACAAAGACTATTCTAATATTTATTTTATTTATTTTAGTCACAGCATGCTAAATACCTACCTGCAAGCCCCAAAGCAACCATTAGAAGGAGAAGATTCATTCTGTACGTCTGTTGTTTGGTCCTGTCTTTCTACAGCTCCAAAAGCGTGCAAGGACCGTTTGAGCAGTCTTTATATCTGCAGGACAGTGGGAGGAACAGGCCTCTAATTCAGCTTCATTTCCAGGTGAGCCATAACTTTTTTAATGACTTAATGAGAGAAAGCAAGACACACCTTGTTTCCTGTAACAATTTGTTCCCAGAGAACGAGAAAAACACTCTCAGTGCATGAAAAATTTGGTTTTGCTTTTATAAAGAAGTTAATGTTGTTTTCATAGACTTAAGATGAACAAACACCTGCTGCTGCACTGCTGCTCACAGTTTCTTAAGGCTCAGTGGGCTATATTAAAAACATTTTTTATGGTTAGTCTGTGCACCAGAACAGCACACTGGACAATAGTGCCATAGATTGGTAGTGATTCAATGGTACAAATACTAACGATAAAGAAAGAGATAAGAGTGGAGATATGACCTTTGCTGGGAAGTTATATGATGGTGTTAATATTTTTCCATGACACACTTAAAATGTCACAGATTGCATAACTCCAAATGGCCTTTTGGAAGGGCAGAACATTCACTAAAAGGTCTAATATTTTCTTCCTCTTTGAGTCTAAAACAAAGATTGAAAATGTGATGGTTTGCTTTGCTTTGTAAATCCTCCAGGGATCATTAATGTTTATTTCCTTCATTAGCTGATGTTATTTTCCCCCAAATATATATAAAAGAGAAAAAAAAATGTACTGTAAACATAAAACAGCAAAATAACCTCATCTCAAAAGTCAAGGTAGAGAGTGTGCCGAACAAGCACAAACAAATTAAAGCTTATGTCATACAACCCTGGCATAGAGTGTTGTACATTCAGTACTGTTTACTCATTAGATCCATCCCACAGAGGCTCTGTATGTATTTAAAATGTTAGTCATGGCTGTGGGGATAACTAAACTGACTGCCTGTGGTGTAAACAACAAGCAACAAGTCTAGCAGTCTTGTTTCACACTAATTGAAGTTTATTGAGATCGCTGAACAATACACAAGATGACTCAGCACTAATGAATTGATTACACTTGTCACTTGTCATTAGTGCGCTGACAAAGGTAAAACCTTTCCAACTGATAGCAGTGACCTTTCCCATTTTCTAAACAGTATCTGTCAATATGCAGTGACCTGGACAGATGTTGATCAGGCTTCTGATCTGATTAATTTGATCCAGCCTTATATAAAAAGCAGAACTGCAGGCTATTAGATAAATTCTCTCCGGTTTCACTTATCATGGACTTAATGTAAGGATGCATAAAATCATAGTTTTTATTGACCTAGTCATACAATTAATAGTTCAACTGCTATGAGGATTTTTTAAAACAAGGATCAAATCATTTGTAAAAACAAAACAGAAAATGGTGATCGAGATCACCCTACAACAGAGAAGCTGCCTTTGTTAAATAATTCCCACTTGTGTGAGGCAACTTCTTATCAGTGAGAAAGGCACAGGTGTAAAGCACCTTTACGCAACCAGCAAATTGTGACTGATGCCATTAAAATTGATGATGTGTTTCCAGTGAGATGGAAATTCTGCACTTAAGAGCCATCTGTTTAATACATGACATATGGGAGGGTAAAAACACCAAGCAGCAATTTCACATGGTCTGTCATCCATATTATCTGTCCCAGGAGAAATATCTGCAGAGAGTGGCGAAGGCAAACTTCCATCCTTTTTGACATCAAACTGAGTGAATACTGTTTGTATTTCATGAAATATGTGACAAAACAGATGGGCCATCATAACAATATCAATTCCACTAACCCACTGTTGATTAAAGTAATTGCTGACTCACTGGCACATTTTGTGATTCATCCCCATGTATACACATTCACAGGGCCATGCAATAACAAACCCACCCATACAGAACATGCAGCACGTGATACTTCACTTTGAGATGTGACAACTCCAACAGCATTGAGCAGTAGAAATGCAATTCCTGGGCAGGTCTAAATAAAGATTTACTATAAATATGCTCAAATCAAAGGAAGAGGCTGGAATCCAGTTCATCATAGCACATTTGTAAAAAGTCAGGTCTGTCAGTCACCCGGGTCTCCTCCTCTCTCTCTCTCTGTCTCTCACTGTGTGATGTTTTGTAGCAGTTTAGAAGCCGACAGATTAAATCAAATTTACTGCCAAAGGCAGATCAGATCACAGTCTAGTTAATCTAGCAATATTTTGCCAGAAATATCACAATACCATTGTCCTCATATGTGTAGTTTATCTTATCCCCTGGCTCTCTTGTACATACATCTTCTGTCACAACTACGCATGACCACAATGAAAGCAAATTAATCTCCTTTGGTTTGTGCTGCTTGTAGCTTCAGAGAACACCACATGTTGTAGAATGAAGCATTAATTAAAAATCATCACAACACTCTTGCATCACCGCTTGTCAGAAGCCACAAAACAAACTTCACAGACTTTGTTGTTTATTCATCTCTGGCAGTTTCTTCATGCTCGCATTTTTACATGTTGTTTCTTTTCATCCATTATTAATTGCAAACAGAATCCTCTGTTCTGGTGCTGCCTCAGCCGATGAAAGTCTGGTGCCTCATCGCAGATTCATACAGACACAAACACATGATCCTTTGCATCGGTGAGATAAAAGGAAACACAGGTCTTGCACAAACAGACAGGAGGTATGGGCACAATTCACTGCATCAAACAATGAATTAAATTTGAAGTTATCAAACACATGCAGCAGTTTTTTTGTACAAATATTTTATTTCAAGGTAAGACACAAATATTTAAATTCATTCAGAGGTGGAGTGACCATTACAAGTCAACTGTGAGGTTGTGATAGATCAGTTAATTGTTGGCATGTTTTTTATGGTTGGTTGTTTTCTAATTTGGACACTCATGGAGGAAATAGATGGCGTTTGCTCCTTTTCCTGTGCTCGCAAAGTTGTTTCTGTCCAGTTTCTTCGGTGCAAGCTCTTTATTTATTTATTTTTTTTTAGAGGATTGCAGTCCCCACTGGGAGGTTATCATCATGCACCACCGGCACAGTGGCCCAAAAATGCACCAGAGTGCTGTGTACCATTATTTCTGAAGATGCTGTTGAGCTGATGCTGAGGTTCTGATGCTGTGATGAGGTGAGATATGGCAAAGTTCATAATATCAAATAATACTTTAGCCTTTTGTGGGAAGCTTTAAAGTTTTTTACGCTGTAGGAGAGGGTGGCTGAGGTCATTGGGAATCAGTTTTTTGTTCACTGCTGAGAGTAGAAGAGGTGGTAAATCTGGTCCTGCAGAATGCCAGCGTATGTGCTCACAACTGTTGTAGTTTCAGTGTAAAGGTTCCTGCGGGCAACACACAAAGAAAAGTTTAAGAGAGGGATAAAATATGAGTTAACACTTTTATAAATCTCCATTGAAAGGTCTGCATTTTAACGTCTCTTACTTTGCCTTCTCCTCCAGCTTCAGGCCGTTGATGCTTTCCAGGTACCCACTGGCAGTGTTGACAGAAGTGTCATAGAAGGACTTGACTTTATCTGCGATCTTGGTGAGAGTCCCCGGCTCCTCTTGCGTCTGCCTCGGCACACGGAAGCTCTCAGCACCTGTGAGAAGGAAAAACCAGGTCAGATGGGTCAAAGGGTATCCCATATCAATCGTTCTGTCGCTTGTTTATTTCTGTTTTGAATTCAGCTTCTTCATTAGAGAATCCACTTACTAAGAGCAAGGAGTGCAACAAGCACAGTGACGACCAGCAGCTTGTTCATTATGTCATTCGCACCTGTGGGGGAAATAGTATGAAGAGACATTTAAAGTTTACCTCTTTTATCCACTAGGGTGAGATGTTGTCACAGGTTTCCTCCACTCGTGTGTAGCTGATAGAGTGCGTTTGTGTTCATATTAACTGTCTATGCATAAAGAGTCTGCTCGGGCTTTTCCTTATCTGGCAAGGAAACAAAACACTCTCTGACCCTCGGCTCTATTATACACACAGCATACGCCAGACAAAATGAATTCTCCTCCAACTTGTCTGATAACCAGAGCTGCATTCATGCATTTCAAGAATAAATGAAACAGAAGTAGCCGTACTCACTGTATTCCTCTCCAGAAATGACCCAGGTGAAGAAAATAAAGAATGAGGCACCGCTTACCCAACCAGTTTATATAGGAGAGTAAACGTGTTGACTTGTCGCTCTCAGAGCCAAAGTGCACTCTGTGGGAGATAAACCCTCACTGTTGTCCAGGTATGAGTTTGTGGAGGTGTATGTCACATTGTGTCTTGATTAAACAGACACTGTCATTATCTACGTAAACATGATGATGAAGGAAGTATCAACAAGGTGCTTTAAATGTCATCAGGGTTTGACTTAATTAATTAATGCACCACAGTCGATTGTTTTCTATTGATCAAGTTAGTAGTTCATTAATGCATCAAACTTGTATCCTTGCCCAGTTCACAACCTCAGTAAGGAGGAACTTGTTACTTGCATAACGGAGATGATGCATTCACGGCACATTACAATAGTCCTAAGTCCTATAAAGATGGCCCCAAGTCTAGAGTGTGTTGAACACGTCATCCAGGCTAAATCAGGTTATGAAATATGTAGGCCAGCTGTACTCAATGTATTGAGTATTGTTTTGGGGGAGAAGGAGTGTAAGACAAACTCTTTCATCCTTCCTGTAAAATATGCCTGAGCTCCTTCCACTCATTACTGTGGTCTTAATCAGGAATGGAGAAATTTTATCATTTCATTTTCTATAGTATGAGGGATGCACTCATCAAAATGTTAACATTACAATTAAAATTTGTAATAAATAAATAATACAATAATCATATTTTGTGCTCTATATCCTGTCTAAAGTAATTCATTTTCATTTCTCTTTCATTGTTTAGCCTTGAGATTTACATATTGGTGGTTAATATTATGCCTCTGGTTAATTAGAGCAAAAATATGAGTCTATAAACTTTACAGTTCTACTAGAGAATCCTAACAAATACATGTGCTTTTTACATCGATGAAAGCCTTTTCTATGAGCATATTTTTTTAATATATATTCCGCAAAAGTTCATGAGGTTCCCAGCTACCTGCATTAGTCACTGTGCATATTTACAAAAAGTGATGGTTTCATCCAAGTTTAGACCTGACTGGTGTTTTTCACCAGTTCTTTTCTCTGGAATGGCAACATGTTCCTAAGAATCCTGAATAAACAGCCCAGCCAATCATGTGACACCAGCCTCACGTGTCATATTGCTACTGACCTTGCTAGAGACCTCAGGTCAGTCTGAGGACAGCTGTGGGCAGTGGTGGGATTCAGACAGTTTTGATTAAATCCAGCTGATTCATGGCTGTGATGACTCTTTGCTCAGTGATCTCTGTGGCCAGAGGCGACCACTACACTGTGATGTGATAGCACTGTCAGTAATTACAGCAACACAGACACAATGATCAGCTCTTTTGTCTGTTTTATACACTGTTATTACACAGTTAGAATCAAATTGCAAAAAAGAAAAAACAGAAATAATAACGTTGCAACTACAAAAACACTGAAAAGCTATTGCACATCCTGCTTTTTGCTCTTTGATTCAAAATGTCCTCAGACCTAGCCCTCTCAGAGCATCTTTTAACAGTAAATAAAGAAATTGCTGTACCAGCACTGAGAAGTTAAGATGCCTTTGTCACCTTTGCTCCAAGGGAAATAACACGTCTGGAGGAATTATCAATGTGCTCATTTTACTGTGTTCAGGGAGACACACTCATAATTTCAGGATAGGATATAGACAGACTGAGCCTGAGGTGCAAGAGCTCTGTTCACTGTGTTCAGAGTAAAGATGACAAAATATTCTTGTTAAAAATATGAGACATTCTCACGTCTTATCATTAGTTTCTGTGTTTAATAATTCAGTGGGTTTTGCCATCACTAATAGTGTAAAACATTCATTTGAAATTACAGCTCCATTTTATCAAAGTGGGTGCTGAGCTCATAAACCAGTCCCATAATGTTTAATTCATTTATGTGGCAACAGATTAAGATGTGGAGTTTTTGTAGCTTAATTGAAATTTGTAAGTATCATTACAAAACTTGGTGAGTAGTGGAGCCTTGAACAACTTGGGTTATTAAATAATATCTTCACTTATGCCACACAAATTAAGCTTTATGATATTATGTGTGGAAGTAAACCCCTCAGTCTCTTAATGAAAAAGTACATTTCAAATAGTTTCCAATTCATTTTATTGAACACATTCACACATATACATACACAATCACGCGCAGACTTTGGTTAGTGTATCAAACACAAAATACTGTACATGCACAATTGCATAGGTGTTGTTGACAAGTTTGGCAAAGGATTGTATTTGCATTGTGCATTGCTCTTCTCAGCCTAAACTGGTGTAGTTTCTATGAGCTATCATCTATGACAGGTTGCTGGTAGGTGGCTTGTTAGAGATGGTCTTCTTTACTCAGCAGGAAGATATTTGTCCAGGTAGACCTTGATGTGGCCGATGCCGTTGTCCAGGCTGGTGCCGATATAGGGGCGCAGGTAGTATTCGTACATACCCAGCACTGATGTGCGGGCCTTGTCCATCAGGGGGAGTGCCTCTTCAGCCAGAGCACTACACAAAATTAGGAAAGAAATATTAAAAAACAAGGTAAAAACACTACAGCCTATCTGAGTCAGTGGGGAACCTTTACGTTCTTCCATGTATGTGTCATTCATATGTATCAATATTATATCACAGCCAATTTGCAGCTGACATTGCTGTACATTTCTTAACTGAATCATCTACAGGGTCTTTCCGCAAAAAGTTGTTCTTTGAATAACACTCACCTGGCTACCTTGGCGGCGGCATTGAGTTCGGGCCTGGTGTTCACATCACCTGCAAAAGCCCTGACAGCCTCCCTTTGGCTCTCCACAATTGAGCTCTTTGACACCCTATCAAAAGCATTCATCATCCTCTTGAGGAACACGGATTTCAGGGAATCATACTTGTCGACAAGTTCCTGGGATGGTGCAGGGATCTCACACAGGCTCATGGAGACTAAAGAAAAATAAGATAAATTTTTATGGAAGAATCGATGCTATAAAAATCAGATCAGAATAGATCAAGATATCATCAAAGCAACTATTTATTCATTTGTGTGCAAGTGTTCCTTTAAAGCCAAACAAAAGCTCTTTTGCATCTCTTGGTGTCTCATAATTGTGTCAAAATCAAATCACTGTCCCATTTAAAAATCAGTCTTTAACTTAATCCAAGCCACACATAAAGCAATGCAAAAGCCACCCATGGAACAGTATCCAATAAGATATTGCAATTTATAAAATGCAATAAAAACATGTAGGAATTTTAGTACTTTTTAGAGCAAAGTAAAAAGATTGTGAAAAACATTTACATTTAAGTCTCTCTGTATGTGTTATTTGTAATATGTTCTATTCTTTATAGTCACACGATAGTCCTGCTTTACTAAACTTCATTTAAACATGTAATTCATTCACTGCAAGTATTCAGATTGCATTGGTATTTTGCTTTACCCTGCAGAGCGAGGATCAGTGCCACGGCGTACTTTGCATTCATGTCTGAAACAAAACAAAAAATAGAAGAACTTACAACTGAACTGCCCATGAGGTGATACCAATATTCTTTTACATGTTTGACAAATTTAATGCTTAAAGATGAAAGACAAGTTGATGAGAGCAGAAAGTCAAACCTAAAATGTTGTAGAAAGTAGAAAGTTGAATCTGCCCAGAAGGGGTTTCATAAGGAGAAGCTGCAAGCGCTTTTGCAGTGAGAAGCAGAGGCACTTACCTGCTGTTGTGTTGGATGTACAGATCCAAGAAGTGACAGTCTTCTCTGAAAGCGAGTTGTCTGTAACTCGGACCTCACATCTGGACAGGATGATATAGGGGGGGACTGCAAACAAACGTCATCTGATGAGCATACACACACACCTACACACACATGTGAGCACATCCACATGCACGCACACAGACACTCAGACAGACACACACCCACACACATGTTCACCTAAACAAAGTCCAGTGTACGTGATATTCACTTTAAACACTGTATGTGGAAATGTGACTTTGTGGTTATGCAATGTTCTTTAAATGTAAGTTTATCTGTATTCATATGGTGATGTACTCAGAGCCCTCCTGATACTGCATAAGTCGCGTGTCTCCAAGTGCATGCATGTCATAATCATCACGTGTCTTAGGGCAAAAGAAAGAAGAAGAACCCATTGTTTCCAGCTTTAATAGAAGACACTACATTAAATAAATGAATAGAGGCTGTTGATTGGGTTATCTTTTGGTAATCAGCTCTTCTTTTACAGCAAGTCCTGATTACTTTATGATGTCTGCTCAGACACAGAGTCAAATGGTCAGCAGGTCAATCAACTGGGGCCTGTTCTGACACACTGTGCTGAACCCAGAGCAATGCATTCTGGGTTTTGTGCCCTCACCTTTCACCTTTATGCCCATAGATAGACTGCAAGTAGAGTGATAAATGATCGACATCACTGTGTTTTAAAGTCTCTTTTTCTCTCTCTTGCACTCTACCTCACTCTTAATTTTCCATTTGCCCTAGTTCTTGAGTTTAGTTAACAGAACTAAAACACAGCAACAGCAAAAGTAATCAATGGACTAGATTCAAAGGAAGTAGACTGAATGTAACTGTTCAATGTATTTGCATGATTCTTTAAGAATGTATAGTATTATATAT
>OMNW01035092.1:109702-131942 GCA_900303245.1 Selene dorsalis | reverse complement strand
AAAAAAGAGAGAGACGATAAAAGAGAAAAATGTTCTTCTGTTGTCAGCCTATTCATTCTATACCGCATGACATCTGGTAGCGTCCCCATATCAATGGTGATTTTGGCAGTGACCGTAAGTTTGACTGGTGATTGTGAGTAGTCTGTTTTGTGTCCCATTGATTTCGTAGGAGTGAATTAGTGTTTTTTTGCAGGCGCAAATTAGAGGATCCCTTTGACCTCTGGAATTCAAACCTGTCCTCTGTGCATGCCTGGTCTTGCCAGCAGTGATCTACATCTTTCCTTATTGCTGTCATTAGCCTCTAAACCCAAACACGCAGTCATTCTGCTGTGTATCCTCAATGACCTGCAGGGTGGAAGACTGGCCTGCATCCACTAAATCCAACTCCAGATTGTTTCAATAATACTCCTCTGGTGAATGAGGACATGAGCCAAGTGTTTTTTTTTTATCTTTGTTTCTCTTGTCTCAGTCCTCTGTTGAACTTTAAATACAAGTGCAGGAGATAAAAGACTTGTGTATGTCTTTGTTGTAAGCTAAAGGAACAAATCTACGAATGCGTTGTCTCCAAACCAACTACAGACAATTATTTTTCTTGGTAAGTTTACAGTAAGGGAGGGAGTATCATGGTGACACGTTGAAGATTTACAGATTTGAACTTTTGACAAACACAACAACTGTAAATCACTCCCATTAATTCTATACTTTAGGGGCTCTCCCGGCTTTTTATGCTTCAGAGTTGGTCTCCCCTTCACCACACTAACCTCTGAACACACATCCAGAGGGCTGTCATTTTCTCTTTGCTCCACAGCTGTCTTCCCTATTCAGAGTTGTGGTGTGGGGAGAGGGGATATGCCTTCTTCCTCTCTTCCCTTCCTGTCTTTTTGTCATCCACTGTTGAGACATGAGTCCCTGCACCACCGCGTTGCTCTCTCTCCCACCTCTGCTTCTCCCAAACCCCCTCATCACCTCCAGCAGCTCCCCTCCTCTCCCTCTCTCCCCCAACCCTCCAACTCATGCACACAAGCCGGGCCATAAATTCTGGAAACGTGCTGGTGTTAAAAGCCTGTAAAACTGAGAGGTCTGTCTCTGCGGAGAGGACTCCCATCTTATCCTCCACAAAAATGGGGGCATTTAGTAAGGAATCCCATAAAGCACATTCCTCATAAAGTGGGACTGTTTGGTTATTTTTCCTTCTCCTTGGCCTCATTAAAGAGCTATTACTCGTTCAAGGTGCCCCATATTACTTCATTGAGCCAGTGTCAGTGTCTCACTGTATCATATCTGATAGCTCTCATTAACTATCCAAGGGCGCTGCAGCACAGTGTGAGTTTTGCTGTTTTGAGACATCTGGACTGAATGTGGCTCAACAAATCGAATCAACAGTCAGGTTTCTGAGTTCATCATCTCTCCTCATGAGCCATATGCAATATGTTGCTTACATTAACATCCTGTAGTTTAGAGTAGAGACAAAGTGGCCTTCCTGTTATCCAAACAGATATACTGCTGTTTCACAACTGTATTTCTATTTCACTGCAAGGTAAACAGAAGAGAGCCAAGAAAGGAATGAAGCTTGCATTTGTGTTTTTTGTGTGTTTGTGTGTGTGTGTGTGTGTGTGAGACACACACTCTTCCTGAAGTTCTTTGACTGGGCCTCCATGCAGCCGACTCAGTCTGAGCTGCAGGAAAAGCTTGAGGCTACGGGGCGGCGCAGACTGATGCTCCATATAGTGGAATTGCCTTACATCTCGTCTGATGTGTGCCATCTCTCTTTGTCTCTTTCAGCTGCCTTTCTGGGAGACATCGCTCTGGATGAGGAGGATCTGCGGTCATTTAAAGTAGACAGAATAATAGATCTGGCTCAGAGAACTGTCCATATTGTCAATCACACAGATGCAGGTAATGACAACAGAAACCAACACCACAAACATTACAACTTAAGGTGAAAATTCATCATTAGAGAAATGAGAAAAATGTTTTTAGATCACATCGTCATAGTCACATTACAGAGTATCTAAAATGAACAGTTCCCACATTTTGTCTCTCATTTGGAAAAAATTACATTCAAGGACATTTTATTCTCTGTCCTCTCTTAAAACTGAGCAGCAGCAGCAGCAGTGCCTGTCGTCCATCAGCGTTGTGTTGTCCATGACCCCTCTTTAAATGTTCATGTATACAACCGTAATCATGTTATCACAACACATCGCTACACCTGTATCACCATGTCCCTCAGCAATTTCTGGGCTTTGTCAGGTTCTTAAAATGAAAAGCAGTATTTAAGCGACAGCTGTGAGTCAGCAGGGACTGATAGGCTTTGCAATCCCATAAACCATAGGTGAGCATGACCCAACAGGTTTGCATGTCGTTGTCTGTGCTTGAATGGAATCAGTAGCTGTATTCCACTTGGGTTTAAAAGCATGTTGTGGAAAAGAAATGTTCTAATGCAGGATTAAAAACGTTTCAAATGCTCTTTAAATATCCACCAGGCAGGATTGATTGTCAGACTAAATAGTGACCTCTGAGGCAGAGAGTGAAGCAGAGAATGAAAGAGTCTGAACACTCATCTCTGAACATCCATCTCTCCACTTGAGCAGATTAGTCACAGCACATCTAATTGTTGCACAGTGAAAGGCCACTTGAGTATTCAAAATAAAAAACACTATCAATATAGTGGTACTACAGAAGATCTAATCCTTAAAAACTCATCGAGCATGGCAGCAGCATTTTTTCTCAGTAGTGATTTGCTCTCATGTATCTTCCTATGACTGTGGCTCCTTATTAATTGAGATAAACTTAAACACATGGTTGTTTTTGCTGTACTAATGAATGTCTGAAGCAGATACAGACTGGTTAAATGTCCAAATTAATCAACACAGTGCAGTAACATAATCATTTTTTGGTGTTTGCCTTCCACTTTTTCATTATTAGCTCTCAGTATCGTGTTGATTATTAAATAGGTCGTCCACATTTCAAATCACAATTTTTATTAAGTTGCTAAAGAATTCAATTTGTGGATCCACACAATTTCTTAACATTTCTCAATAATCGTTTTTTTTATCTCTCTGACTGTAAACACATACGCTTACATATAGCAAAGTGCAGGGACATTTGGTTAAATATATAACACAATCCAAATAACAAATGATTAAACCTTTAAACCTAAAAAACCTTTCCTGTTTAACTACGAAAGAAGATGGTAGATTTAATCATATTGTAATTAACACGTCTTCCACAAGTTTTGTGTCCCCAGCACTCCTTATCAGTCAACTGAGCAGATTTGGCTGTTATCAGACTTTTCCTCTACACATGCACAAGTGTACGTGCTAATTGATCTCGCCAGGCTGCGAACATTTAGTCCTGCGGCCTGAAATTACACAGAACACATTGTTGCAGTAAACTAAAAAACTTGCTACAAATTGTGGCATGCATGATAATTGAATCTAGTGTGTAGGGGTGAGGGCTTGTAGTCGTACAGCTTGGAGTGTTATTGTGGAGCAACAAACAACGTGCAGGATGTTTTGAAACCAGATGTACTTGTTTTTGTTTCTACAATGATACTTGTTGTGTAAAGATCAATTTTATTGTGAGAGTAGCTGTACACTTTTTTGTTTTTATAAATCCTAAATCCTAAATACCCAGCAGTGTACCATGGGGATTCTTCAAAATTTCATTAAAGTCAAAAGCTTTCATCCAAATAGGATAAATGAGTGAAATCAGCTGTTGGCAGCCCTGTCTGTAAAAAAAAAACCCTGAAGTTTCCAGCCCTCTTACAGTACATCAAAGTGGCCTCTCTCACTCACTGTAGCCAAATGAAAAAATAGAAGGAGCAATATAAAGGATTAAAAGTGTGTTGTCTTGTAATATAAAATTTTATGTGAGCCACCACACCTTCAAGTTCATACACTGCACAAAATGTAAAGGTCTTTTTCAGCATTACTCTGTCTGAGTCACGAGACTGCCCAAGCTTTCTCTCCTGCTGCTTTACTGATCCTTCCTCATAAGGAAAAGATTCACTTCAGCTTTTTAACAAAGCACATATTTTTGTGTTATGTTGTAACATAGCATATGTAATCAAATACAGTGCTTTCGCCATATTCCCTTTGTGAAAGGGGATTTAGCTGCAGAAAACACATTGAATCACTTTATTTCCAGATGCAACACAATCCATAATTGCATTGTCTAGATTTAAAATCTAAATGTTTGCTAAATATTTTAGCTTTGATAGATGATTCTTTTATGTAATTGCTGGCGTAATGAGGACAATGCAGAACATAGCATGTTAATTAAAAGCAAAGTAATACTTTGACTGGACACTTATTGTTCACTTTTTCAAATGTTTCCAAAAAAAAGAGTTGCTGATACCAGATGCAGTTCACACTTGATCTGCAACATAATGGAGCACAGTAGAGTGACTGTGCTATATGTGGTTCACATATGAACGAGTTTCATTATAATCACCAGAGTTAGGTGGAAGCTTAGTCTCCATGGTTACTCTGCATCTATGTCTGTTTGATTGACATTATGAAATTAATTTGAAGGAAGAAAGAATACCGCTTCAATAAAACCCATTTGTATGAAAAAGGAAGAACAATACGGTTTGAACAAATCAGTCTTTGAGGAAATAAATGCAATTTCTGAAATGAGAAATGATTATTAGAGTTTTTGAATGGCACCAAACCTTGAATAATGTCTTCATTTGTCATCTGAATGAGTATCCAGGGGTATGGCATACTTGTTCTTTATGTAAAATATGGAGAGACATCGGTTCTGTCAGACCCAGAAATGTAATAAATTATTCATGCTGTTGTTTTTATTGTCTTGATTTGAAATGCTCAGGATCAACCAATCAGAGTAGCCAAAATAGGCAAGGCTCACATCGCAGGAAAAGGGCTGCCACCTCCAGACCTGAGCGTGTTTGGCCTGAAGGTGTTATCCCCTATGTCATCAGTGGCAACTTTAGTGGTAAGTATGAGTGATTTGCTTATCCTCCTCCTAAGGAAGAAAGTAAAAGACGTATGTGATGTAATGTAGAGTTATGAAAAGTTTCAATTTATATCCTTTTTAAGGGTACTATTCAGCTATAGCTTAATATCAAACAATATTCCTGGATGTGGTTAAACTTATAAGAATACAACATGATTGTGTCTGACTTTTGTTTAAGTGGAATATTTTGTAAGGAAATAAAGTGCTGAGGCATCATCTTTGACTAATTTCTAATTCCTCATAATACATAAATATGTTCAGGATATAAAACAAAATACACTACTGTTACATGTCATTGAATCATGTCATCTAAAACTGTATGATGGGACTTGTTCCACTGCAGTTTTCATCTCATAAGATGAAGAGACATCATGAATATCATTATTCAAAATGTGTATGTGAAGATGGTTAACCAGGTGAAATTGATTTTTTCATTTTCTGTTCATCCTTTTTTGCGGTAGCGCTCTATCCAACTGAAACATCTTCAGCTGTCGCCAGCTGTCCGCATTTCTATTCATCTCCTTTTCTTCTTTAAAGTGCTATGTGTTTGAGTGTGTTTTTGTCAGCTTCACTGATCTTACCCTCTCTGTCATCCTATTCAGGCAGCCAGCGGGCTATATTCCGCCAAGCCATGCGGCACTGGGAGAAGCACACCTGTGTGACCTTTATTGAGAGGACACAGGAGGAGAGCTACATTGTCTTCACCTACCGTCCATGTGGGTGAGTCAGTGGGGTTTTTAACTCCCACATGAAGGAACTGAACAATGGCCACCCTTTGATGAGCCCTCGTTATCTACAGCTAATTATTTTTTGCCTTAGTAGTTTTCCTTGCCTCAGTCTCTGCACCCTTTCACCATTGTTCATCCTCTCTGTTCTCACAGCCTCTGTGTGAGTTGTTATTTCAGCCCCCTACCCGTCCTGTAAGAGACGGCCATTCAGCAGCCAGGAATGTTTCCTGTGCCTCATCATCACACTGCATCACTCACTGAGCACTTGTGTCGTACATGGTGTACAGAACTGCACCCAAGGGAGAGACTTTCTCAGCCTCTCCATAACTCCGTTTACTGCACTCCACTGAAGTTATGCTCTGTGTCCACTCAGCACTTCTCCTTAAACACAGGGGAAGTGCTGGTTGTGGCTCTTGTTGTTGCTAAGCGACTATTGACAACCTGTTTGAACGTGCAGGGCTTTTTTATTTGATTATGAAATATTTTTAAATTAAATCACTTGCTGCTTTTGAGAATGCAAACCACTCCGACCTATTAATTTAGGATTTTGAGAAAAGGAGGTCAGAGATGTTTGGGGAGGCAAGTGAGTCCCAGGAGGCACACAAACCCAAAACACTCCCCGTTTCCATGTTTTAACCTCACACAGACTCAGACCACAAGCTGGAAACATTATGTCATTACACACAATGTACCTCTCCCACTGATATGATCATTCAACACAAACAACTTAACAGAAAGCGGAAGCAACTCATGAAACCCAACTTTTCCAGCCAACAGTTGATAGCCATTTTTAGCCTGGTAACTGGCCTCTGGAGCAACAGGGATGACATTATCCACGCAGGCGGCAGCGGTTAGCAGTGGGAACACTTGACTCTGCTGCATATTCAGCAGGCCCCCATCTGTCCTGTGCAAAGTTCAAGGCGTGTCTCGGGAGAGCCTGGCTGGGCCGGCAGTAATTAGAGAGTGGCTGTCTGGTCCACAGGGCTGTGATGTGTGTGCCCGTCCTGCAGTCTCCCACACTGAACCTTTCATGTCACTCTGAGATGGAGCGCTGCAGTCAGCCAGCTTCCACCGTCACACTTTGCATTGGCAGATGGATGAATGAATGTCACTGCTGTAGGTGTGGATAGCGGGTCGCCTAGTGCAAAGCTCCGGTAAAACAGACCAGACCTTGTGGCGATAATGTCACTCTTGTCACAAGCTTCATTCTATACATCCAGAGTATGTTGCCCAATAGGAGCTGGTTGATTTTATAGAGCCACAGACACATTCCTTCTTCCTCTCCCCTCGGAAACATGACTTCTGTTGGCCTCCCTCTCTAGTTTCCACTCACTTGTTAGTCTTTTTTTTTTCATTTATAAAAACATAAGCCTAGTCACTATATTTTGGCCCCGGTGACACTGTTTCTCTTTGTTTCCATGTCTGGTTGCTGATTCATAGGTGCTGTTCCTATGTGGGTCGCCGTGGAGGAGGCCCTCAGGCCATATCCATTGGGAAAAACTGTGACAAGTTTGGCATTGTGGTGCATGAGTTGGGTCATGTGATTGGCTTCTGGCACGAACACACACGACCTGATCGAGACGAACATGTCAGCATTATCAGGGACAACATTCAACCAGGTAGGAGCACAGGACTCACTACAATCCCTCAGCAATAATGTTAGAGAGACACAGCGGGAGAGAAAGTAATAAAACTCACATATTCCTGCACACACAGAGTGGACTAGGCTAAGATTGTAACACAAAAAACACTAGTAGGATTTACACTCATCTTCATTTCCCTGCAGATTTTGGTGAAATCGTATTTTTAGATCTACTAAATCACAGAAAAACGTGGCTACTCGTGACAATCATTCAGCAGGACAGCTTAACTTTTTTCTTTTGGTATAATAGATTGTAACAGGCCGGCGTAAAATATTAAGAGTTAAATGCATACCAGGCCATCTCTGTCTGGCACTAACACAAGTGCTTCATCTGTATCGGTATTGCTGCTGTTTGATGCAGTTTTCAGACAGAGAAGTTCTGTATTCACCTTTGACATACATACAACTTGGTTTACAATCTGACTCAGCTTCATAATTCATCATTCAGCTTTCCCCCTTTCCGTTCACAGGACAGGAATATAACTTCTTGAAGATGGAGCCAGGGGAGGTGGACTCTTTAGGAGAAGTCTATGACTTTGACAGTATCATGCACTATGCCAGGAATACATTCTCCAGGTAAGAGCCAAACCAGGTTCAGTTACACATGTCCCAGACATGAAGACTAGCTATAGATCAAGTCAGGCCAGAGTGTTTTCCACCCTGCTGTGACCTTTCAACCCATCGTCTTATTTTCCATTTCTGTTCAGTGTTTGGGTGTTTTATGACTGTATAGATCTATGATACACCAGCTGCTGCTGCTGCGGAGTAATTTCTCTTGATTCTCAAAGCTTTGGAAGAAGAAGAAGAAGAAGAAGAAAGAATGAAACGCTTGTTCGCCCCTGTAACAAATCACTAGAAAACTAACATGCAGCCTGAGGACATCAAGTTTTAAAAAGCCCGACTGTCACTTGAATATCTATTGTGGATCTGAATAGTTTTCTTTCTAGAGACATTGGTTTCTTAAGAGAAGGTGTGTCCTCAGTGGATCTTTTATAAAGTAGCTTCTTGAAAAGCTTGTATTTCGAAATGAGGACTGTCCCACTCCTGTCTATGTTTCTTTTGGCTTGACTTAATTTCCGTCTTTTTCTCTTTTTGAACACTCAATAATGATTGGGTGTGGGGCTTCTGGGAGACTGGGAGAGTATCAATGTAAGTTATGTAATTTTAAAGCTTGAGTTGCTTATTGCTGTATTGGGACCACTGAGGATCAAATTATAATACCCTTGTTGAATGAAGTAACTTGGATCTGACGTGTTAGGAAGAAATCTGACGTGTTTAGTTCCAGTTAGCCTCTCCCTTTAGGACCCAGAGTGGATCAGAGTACATCTATTTCATGTTTAGCTGAGTTGTTGCTTAATACTGTAGGTTTTGCCTGTTCTGACATCCCAAACAGTATCCTCTACACTTTACACTTGCATTGTTAGGAAAATTATTACGAACGTAAAATATATTCATATTCTATAGATTTTATCTTTAACATGAAGGCCCAGTCTTTGTCGCCATAGTGAGAGTGTTTGTCTGAGATATTCCAGCTCCCTCCCACAGCCTGTTCAAGTTAAGGCTCCTCTCCCCGATTCCTGCTGCTTTTGTGGCAGAAAACCTAGTAAAGCAGCTTTGGTCCTGGAACCGAGCTCGACCAGCAGCAGTCGTCCTTCTTCATCGCAACAACAATTCTGTGTGCCCCTTTCAAGGCAACCTGAAGCTTCTTGTAAAACTTGTGAACTACCTCATTATGCTCCTAAAGGCTCTTTGATGAGGCTTTCATGATTAGTCATGTGATATTCACCCTGAGCCACAGCAGGGACTTGTAGATTAATTTCCAAGATTTTTAATACCTTCACAACACAAAGGTGTTACTATAGAAATCTTTCCACTAAATGTCTTCTGTACAATTTAGGTCAAGCTTTAATAGCACCATACATATGCTTACAAATGTTCCCCTTACATATGAAAGTTTTGCTTACTTGCTAATGCTTCCCAGCCTCAGTAAAAAAGTACCACAGCACTATAAATGTATTTATAAGCAATAATAGAAAGTGTTGGAGGCCTGACTGAAACCAACTTTGGTGTTGGATTTACAGGAGAACCTGGAAACATGTTGTAGAGATAAACTTCTGTTTGTAACAGAGATTTGTCGCCAGTTGACCTCATTTGCTTCTTCCTGTTGTATGCCAGAGGAAACCCTCCCAGATGTGCTGACATTCAGCACAACATCATTCAGGGATATTGCAGCAACAGTGTGACTCTAACTAGAAAAAGGCCACTGAAAGACACTGATCAGTCCCTTACTCTAGTCCTCTTAGGCTGTGGTTAATATGAAGTGCTGTTTATCAGCTGTGTAAAGCTGGCAAAGCCAAAATAGGTCTCTGGGGAGAAGTTGACTCAGATTCAGCTTCTGACTGAGTCATCCTTGTAATTACAAAAGCATCACTACACTCATTGCAATGTGGCTTCTCGACAAACCTGTCCATATATGTTATATTAATTTATCAGCTGCCACAACCAGGCTTTACATTAAGTCATGTAAATGTTATGGTTACTTCCCCCTGCTGTGTACAGGACATGACTTTAGTTTTGTGTTTGAATACTGCAAGTTTGACCCTTGTCTCTATTGCACAGATAAACAGTAAGGAGGAACCTTTGGGACAGCTGCAGGAACAGCGTCGTGAATATGCTGTGGTATACTTATAGCAGGAATAGTTTTGTCAGCCCTCAGTAATTCAGAGTGGATGTAATGTGATCTAATGGCACATGTAATTCAAAGCAAAAAAAAAAAGAACAAAACAAGTGATCCCAGACTATGATCATTACTACCTAGTCATATGAGAACCAGCTGTTGGCTGTCCTTTTGTTCTTACTTAGCCTTCGATGTCAGCTGTATATGGATTTTTTTTCCCCCCACTGCCACCAGCTCTCCCATATGCTGTTGCTCTCTCAGTGTATGGGCCTCTTCACAAATCAACTGCCATGCGGCAAACAGATTCTGGGAAGCAGAGAGGGAATCTTTGTCTAAACGGAGGCTGTGGCTGGGTGTAGGCCAACGTACAGAAATGCCTGTCTGGCTGCATCCAAACTTTAGGTCAAGAATGCACTGCTCACAGAATGGAGCTGAAATACTGTGTGTTTATCTGTAGGATTTGATTTTGTTTGGTTCTAGTGTTGAATATTGTACAAAAAACAGGAACATGAGGGAACACAGGCACAGATAACATCTGGTATGAAATAGAACAAGAAACTTCTTTTACCTTTATATTAACAACAACCTTTCCTTTCAGGTTACTGGATCTGTTTGGTGAGCTGGATTAAGTCCACTGCAAGTGATTTTGTTAGCTTTTTTTAAGTTGTCGGATGAATGCTGTATTTAGCTATCATTCTGATGTCTTGATTTAGACACAAGCTCACAATCTTGTAAATTTGTGGTATGTAGTGCAGAGTGCAGCACAATGGAGCAGCCAAAGTATGTTTATGTCGGGTAATCCGCCCTGCTCTGTTTTTGCTCTTACTCCGTTGTCTGTGTTGATCGATAGGACTGTTTAGACATGAGAGAGAAATTGCTGCCACTGCTGGGGAATGTTTCACAGATTTGTATTAGTAGACAGGGGCTCCTGTTAGCTTTTCACAAGTCATTCCAAGCACTTTTTCTTGAGACCTGATTGGCTGTGTCTCTCTGTGTTACCCCATTATTAGTGTGTTTGCTCGGTGTTTTACAGTAAATCACCGTGGGAAGCCAGGGCCTTTGCTGCGGGTGTTGTTTGGAAGATTTCATGGCTTGTCTTGATGTTTTGCTGTGTCTCCTAGGGACAAACAGGGCTGATCCCCCATGCTTTTTGTCTGGGGTGTGTTATCCAACCCACAACTCAGCTTGCCCCCCCTCCTTTGCACCGGAGATATTTTTCAAGACCGGTGCATGGAGTAGTGCCAACTCAAATAGAGACCTGCCAGTGTACCCTTTGTCTGGTCTGACACCGACTGGAGTGGCGTTTTTCACGGACAGCCAGCATACGGGCTCCTGGAAGCTCAGAGACAGACAGGCAGGCAGAGTCTAAACTGTTAGCTCAGTTTGCTCTGTTTGCACATGCCTGGCGTTGATAGGCATGTCACCATGGGAACAGAAAGGGAGCCAGGCCGTTGCTCGCCAGTACTTAGAGAAAAATGGAGATGATAAACTAGCAAAGTGTTAAGTGAAGCAGCAGTGTGAAGAGAGTATTTCTGGGCAAACTGTTGTGTAGTGCCATTTTTTTTTTAAAGCTGTGTAGATGCTCACCTGATTGTTTTTTAGTCTTTGAACTTTGAAGTCAAACAAGACATGTGGCTGTTCATGATCCTACCTTCACAGCTTGTGCAATTTATTTTGAACGCTCTGTGACTCTGCAGAAAGTCTTATGTTTTGGTCCATCTGTAAGGCAGACGCGTGCAAAGAATGATTTCAGCGTTAACCTCAGAAACGGACCGTGTGACCCCGACCTGAAAATGACCGCAGCTGACCATGTGTTGGATTTCAGTCAGAGAAAAGTCAATGTAGAGGGATCAAAGTATAAAAATGAATGATTTTTTAACAACAGAAACCATGAACACCTTCACAACCTTCACATACTCACGCTGCTCCATCACTAGATGTTGTGTTGTGGAAATGGGATATGACTTGCCTGTAACGGAGAAAGAAAATGATTTAGTTAAGACTGTCCATCTTTAAAATAACATCAAGCTTATTAGAAAAAGATGGATCAGTCCGGTGTAACAATGTGTCAATTACGTCTTGATTGGTTACTTATTAAGAGAGTGTTTATTCAGAGAAAACAGGTGTGTGAAAGAAGTAATGATGATCTAATATGTCTCAGAGTACAAGCCCTAGGGTGTTTATCTTAAATGATAATACTCTTGTGTCTACATGGGTGTGCAGACTCATGCGGGTTGACAGCAGGTAAAAGGGTCACGCTGTCTGATTTTTAACAGTGCATTACAAGCAGTCTCGTAATACGCATTACCTTGTTTGGTCAGAGGAAATATTTTTTAGATGTGTGTTTAACAGAAGTCTCCTGTGTGTGTTATACAGATGTACATTAGTGTTTCATGTTAGTGTTCTGAATTACTAAGTCTAGATCTTTTAAAATGCTAATCCAAATTGAATGTGAGCCTCCCATGCTCCTCTTGCCTGGCAGTCAGATTTACTGTATTTTCTTTTTTTTATTGAACCACATTTTGTTTGGCTGAGTCAGGGCTGGCAGTACTCATTTTCATCATGATATTTAGAGCTCTCAATCCATCACAAACAATTAATAATAAGGTTGACAGTGATTGAATTGCACTGATGGATGGTAAGTCACTTAATCCTCGAGCAAACATGTTTTGTGTTGTGTATGCATGTTGGACTAGTTGCCGAACCCTGTGCATCTGTGCTTCTTGCAACATTAACATCAGTCTCTCTGACTGAATTGCAGAGGCATCTTCCTGGACACCATCCTGCCACGCTACGATGTGAATGGAGTGCGACCACCCATTGGCCAGAGAACCAGACTGAGCAAAGGGGATATCGCACAAGCACGCAAACTCTACAAATGCTCCAGTAAGTCCAAATGACAGATCCTGTCTGCTATGGGTTTTTCCTGTCTATTTTTGCATGTGTGTGCAACATAGCCCTGAGAGAGAGGTCTGCAGCTCCTCCTGCCTTCCCCAGATGCAGCTCACACTGTGCAGGAACAGCCAAGCATCTACTATTGATGTGGTGTGGTTCCTTGACTACAGCGTCCAAGAGTCCCAAGCTGGGTGGAGTGTAAACACTACCCAGGGACAGGAAGTTTGTCATCACTCTTTCCCAGATAGAAGCAAAAGAACAGCTGGTTGGGAGAGGACAATGACTAAAATGATTGTTGTGAACCAACACATACCTCTCATCATGGACAGTGTTAAATGCACAGCTATACACTAAGGAGAGTTATGTAAGCCTGGCACTTTTCCGAAGCACTCACTTTGTTTATGCTTTCAGAGAGGGGAGAGAGGATTTCATGCTGTTGAAGTAAACAGAATTTATAGCATTAACAGATGTACATCGAGTGCAGCCTTCTGCTGAATAGATTTGATGTCAGACAGTTAATTGTAGGTCAGGCCAGGATAGCTGAGCTGTCAGACTCACATTAAAGAGCAATGAATAAACATGGAGATGGATCACCAGGGATGGACCAGCCAGTGTGGTTTTAGAGTAGAGCTGGAAGTTTTAACCTTAAATGGATCTATATGTGTCTGTGAAAACGATCGGTCTCAATCTTCGCGGCAGTCTCTGTCTCGTGCCGAAGACTGGATGATGTGGCGCACATTGTGGGGGATGAGGTAGTGAGTCTCACCACGTGTTCTTGGAAAAAGAAATCCTTAAAGAGCCACGGATCTTCCATTCATGCAGCATTCCTGGGAGTGTTTGTCACCCTTGTGTGTGCCTGAGTGCTTGTTAATGGGTTAGTATTGGCAGACCTTTGCCAAGCATTATTACACACAACTCATAGCTCAGGGCTCCTCGTTTTATTGCTTACACACCATTCTCGGGGGGGAGCAATAAATGCAAACAGTTGGGGGAGATGTTTTCTTTTCTCCTGCTAAATGCAGCCCAAGGTAAAGATAACAGAGGAAATAATGAATGCATACACAGTTCCCAGGATGAATCTCTATCATTTCCTCTCAGTCTTAATTAAACATATCTCTCCCCCACTTGGCAGGAGCCTCCCTCAGTTGTTCCATGGGGCTGTATATTGTGTTTGGGCTCGAGTCTTCGCACACTTGTACACTTTTGCCAGTCAAACTAAGGGTGGCTCTTCACTGGCAACACGTACATAATGCATCACATCCTCCAGAGGGCTGTTTTATTTATAGTGGGCCAGGTTTATTTTCAGAGGATGCTCAGAGAAAGTGTCTCACACTCTCTATTCCTTTGTGTGATCATCATCTGGAGTAGATGGGGGAGGGGAGGGGAGGGGTGAGTCTCAGGGCTGTGGGTGAATATCATCAGCAGATGTGCCCTGGAACATAAAAGAGCTGCCCTGTACTTCACATTCGGTGTTATAAGTCCAGAATCAAGCTTTTGTCTCAGCAGCAGATCTCTATATGTCTATATATGATGTCTATATATCTATATAGAGACTAATTAGTGTTTTGTCATGGTTCACATCTCACACGCAGGTCTACATTTGTTTGTTTCTGTTCACAGGATGTGGGGACAGTCTGCAGGACAGCAGTGGGAACTTCTCCTCTCCTGGCTTCCCCAATGGATACTCAGCCTACATGCACTGCATCTGGAGAATATCAGTCACACCAGGAGAAAAGGTATGAGCTTATGGAAAGTGCCAGATCGATTTTGAGACAACCCAAAACAAACACTGCTGACTGACTGCATACCGATGTATCTCTGGTGACTCAGGCCCTGTTCAGATCTGGCATTAATATGCATCTTCAGGTCTCCACACGTGGTCAGCTCTAACTATTGTTCATGCTGGGCAATGTGGTCCAGGACACATTTGCGTTCACACTGCTAAAAGAATGTGGCCACATGTGGTCCAGACCCTCTCCAAATATAGGCTGATCTGAAATGTCTTGGATGCGTTCAGCCCTGAACTCAGAGCTGTCCACTTGTGATCAGATCACCCAATACAGAAGTCAGTGCCAGGACAGGGCACGGCCTCCATCACATCTTATTTGTCTGAGCATGAGCAGTGTGTGACTTTTGACCCATACTTTATCAATAATTGTCCTCTTTGTTTTTAAGATCATTCTCAACTTCACCTCCATGGATCTGTACAGGAGTCATTTGTGTTGGTATGATCATGTGGAGATTCGAGATGGATACTGGAGGAAGGCACCACTTAAAGGTAAATTATCCCTGAACAGGACAGCGGGAATGATCAATTTCATTGTATACATATACTCATAAAAGAAAATGAAAACCTGACTAATTAATTGTTGAATTTATTTCTGATCAGATTTACAGCAGTACTTAAGTTTTAGCTAGAGTCTGACCTGGGACATAGAGTATATGGATTTGCCAAAGGTTAAATGATAAACTAAATATGCTAACTGGAAGTTAAGCTCCTTTTAATACTTTCTCTCATTTTTTCTCTCTTTTCATCACTGTAATTGATCAAATCTTGGTCTGTGTGTGTGCCTCCACCTATGACCCAGGTCGTTTCTGTGGTGATAAGCTGCCTGAGCCAATCATCTCTACTGACAGCCGTCTGTGGATTGAGTTCCGCAGCAGCAGTAACTGGGTGGGAAAAGGTTTCTCCGCTGTTTATGAAGGTAAGCACCCACTCCACGACCTTGGTGCACTCCATTCCAGCACTGAACGCATGGCCAGTCACACATCCAACAATGTGCCTAGGAGCTGCATTAATATCCACAGTTTTTGGCTCCCCCACTGCTGATGTGTCAGGCACTTTACACTGCATTAATCAGATTTTGGCCAGTCTTCACATTCAGCTCCATTGTTTCCAAACCATGCAAAGAGATGATGTGTGTTTGTGTGTGTGGGAGCTGGTGGTGGAGGCATTTCTGTTAATCCACATTGCGTAAATCAGAACAGGGAGTTTTAATTTTTTTTTTTCAGAGGCATGTACCGATTATATTTCTATCAAGGGAGCTCAGTGTTGTTTTTATTGTTTTTACTGTCACATGCAGCCATCTGTGGTGGGGAGGTGAAGAAGGACAATGGCCAGATCCAGTCTCCCAACTATCCTGATGACTACAGGCCCAACAAAGTGTGCGTGTGGAAGATTTCTGTGGCTCAGGGCTATCACGTAGGCCTTACCTTCCAGTCTTTTGAGGTAAGGCCCAGTGCTCAATTTTCTATTGAATCAAATTAAATCAAATGTTGATTTTTTTTTGTATTATTTTGTGAAATTAACCTCAAATTGTCTGCCTTGTCTCAGATTGAGAGGCATGATAGTTGTGCCTATGACTACTTGGAGGTGCGAGATGGGAACTCTGAAAACAGCCCTCTGCTGGGCCGCTTCTGTGGCTATGACAAGCCAGATGACATCAAAACCAGCTCCAACCACCTGTGGATGAAATTTGTCTCAGATGGCTCTGTCAACAAGGCCGGCTTTGCTGCCAACTTCTTCAAAGGTGAGGGGTTAGGGGTTGTAAACTCTTTGGAGAGAATGCTCCAGTAATCACTCCGCCTGTCATGGTGGTTAAAGTGCTCCAGCAGTTCATTCCAGATATTTTTCCTCCAATTGCACCTTTGGATTCTCTGCGACCCTCTTTGCTTTCCACTGCTGTTGTTTTGGAGGGTTTCTCTTGTAAGCTGTCAGGCCAGGGGGGCCAGCTAACAGGGTCCCAACATATCTTTGTGTTTTCAGAGATGGATGAGTGCTCCAAGCCGGACAACGGTCGCTGTGAGCAACGCTGTGTCAACACACTAGGCAGCTACAAGTGTGCCTGTGACCCAGGCTATGAGCTGGCTGCTGACAAGCGCAGCTGTGAGGGTAAGTACAGGGAGAAAATTTACCAGCCATGCTCACCATGTAATTTACATGCTAAAGCCCTTAACACAGTTAGCCACCCAAATACAATAAGTACAGTCATTCCTAAAAGCCAGAAAAGGATACCATGATGCTTATGCTGGCAGGGCACTGTCTTTGAAAGATTTGTATCACAACAATGGTAGTATTTTTATCTCAAATTATATGTTGTTGTTGTTTAAGATCCAACTACAAGCTGTACAATATCAGGTTGACCATGTCACCACGGTCCACCCTAGAGGAAGTCAGCTATCACTACACCTTTGCCAGTACGCAGCTTTTGCAGGAGATCTGTTAGCTGCTGTAAAAAACAAAGAGCTGTAAAAGTGAAAGCAGGTCACACTGAAATTAATGCAAGCTCAGAAGAGATTTGAAAAGAAAGGCTTTCAACAAATTTGGTGGTAAAGGCTCTCTCATTAATAATCCTGTAGGTTTATTAGGTAGACTTTGCATCTGTGTAAGATTCTCACACAGACATTGCAATCAGCTCTGCTCCCACCCAACAGTGTAACTGTCAAGAAAGTAAAAAATAAGCACATTAAAACAACAAAGATTGTTTTATTTTTTGTTCCTTAGAGCTGCATTTACTTAACTGTGTGATGCCTAACGATCCAGTGCCTCGCATCTGTATTGTTAAATATTGTAACTTTTACTGTTGCAATGTGCACATCTGGTAATTGAACAGTTTTTAGTAGCTGCAGGGATCAACACTGCACATTCATTTTAGCATAGTCAGGTGAGGGAATGGGTACCACCAGTTGTTCAAACATGTTGTGAGTTGCGTAACTGATACAAAGCATGCCATAGTCCTCTTAGGCAGGTCGGCAGTAATCAGGCTTATTCAGGACACAGAAAGGGTATTTCAGAGAGCTCTCATTTCAGCTGTACGGTTTGCCGCATAACATTTGGATCTTGTTGAAACATGTGGTGATATAATTTATATTCTGTTTGCACATTTGCATCTGTATCGAGCTAACTATTTGTCCTTGTCTCTTGCCATATTGTGTTTCTCTGTGCAGCTGCCTGTGGAGGCTTCATCACCAAGCTGAATGGGTCAATCACCAGCCCGGGTTGGCCCAGAGAGTACCCGCCAAACAAGAACTGCATCTGGCAGCTGGTTGCCCCCACGCAGTACCGCATCACTCTGCTCTTTGACGTCTTTGAGACTGAGGGCAATGACGTGAGCACTAGGGTTTTTATGAATCGGCACGGGGTGGGTTTGTTCTATGCTCTTGCGCCCTCTCTCTCTTTCTCTCTCTCTCTCTCCCTTTCCCTCTGTCACTGCACCACATCTTTCCACTTTCACACCAAATTAAATCTTTCTCTCGTTTGTGTTTCATAATTAAAACCAAATAAATTTCACTCAACCTCTTCAATTGTTTTGCTTCTCTGCCCAGGTGTGTAAGTATGACTTTGTGGAGGTGCGCAGCGGGCTTTCAGCAGATTCAAGACTGCATGGGAAGTTCTGTGGGGCAGAGAAACCAGAAGCTATTACCTCTCAGTACAACAACATGCGAATTGAATTCAAATCTGACAACACAGTGTCGAAAAAGGGCTTTAAAGCACAGTTCTTCTCAGGTGAGTCCTAGAGTTGAATCTCAATATCTCAAGTTATTTCCATTCGGTCACTGAATTATAAACCTCTCAAAGGGAACAGTCACCAGGTTTGTGTCCTCTGCTCCCACAGACAAAGACGAGTGCTCTAAGGAGAATGGTGGCTGTCAACATGAGTGTGTCAACACCTTTGGGAGCTACAGCTGTCAGTGCAGGAGTGGCTTTGTACTGCATGAGAACAAACATGACTGTAAAGAAGGTACTTAAACCTCAAATGTTTGTCTCTTTGATATGATGGCATAATTCTCTGTGTTCTAGACTTAATATTTTGTGATCAGAGCAGCCTTTAACTTGATGTGGACTCACTGTCATGTGTTAAAAACAGTCTGAATTCAATCCAAGTGCTCTACTCTTCAGTTTTAGGATGGTACATAGGTCTGTGTTGAATCAGTGATGTCTTTTTGCAGCTGGCTGTGATCACACTGTGAATAGTGTGAGTGGTATCATCACCAGCCCCAACTGGCCGGATAAATATCCCAGCAAGAAGGCGTGCACCTGGGCACTCACCACCACTCCAGGCCACCGCATAAAAATCGTATGTGAAATGTCTTCCTGCCCTCTGTATAATTCCTCGTGTCAGTCATTTATTTGTTTGTGCTTGTGTTGCTCATTTGAGTAATTGAATTGCTAAATCTATAAAGGACATCTGTGTTGACAGTGCTAATGTCAGAAACTGTTATGGGCCTCCTAACGATGATGTGTGGCTCCCCCTTCTGTTATTATCCACATTTTTTGTAATAAACAGAAGATTATTTTAAAGAAAATTAGTATCAACTTATAATATCAAAACACGCCATGCATTCCTCTGTTTTTAAAGTGCAGTGTAAAAATTTGATGATGTCATTTAGTCAGATATTTCGTGTTAATTTCTCATGTGTCTGTGAGAGAGTAAAGCTGATGTCATTAAAAAAGAGAGAAAAACCCTACTAAAACAAACTTGATGATCTCCAATTTAAAAAAAACACTATTATTCAGTCACATTTTATTTTTTTCACAGGCCTTCAATGAGCTTGATGTGGAGGCCCACTTGGAGTGTACCTATGACCACATTGAGATTTACGATGGGCGTGATGGAAAAGCACCAAGTCTAGGTCGCTTCTGTGGCACCAAGAAGCCTCAGCCCATCATGTCTAGTGGCAACAAGATGTTCATTCGCTTTTTCTCCGACAATTCTGTGCAGAAGAAAGGCTTTGAGGCCTCCCACACTGCAGGTAAGGATAGATACTATTGTAACAGTGCTCTGTTTCTACTCCTGTTAAATAAAACCAGAATAGCAGCTAAAAGAGAGTAAAATTTCTAAACGTTCGTGTTTTGTGGGAAACAAGTTGATTTTAAGTCAGTGAATTACGTTAAACCACATAAACCTTTTCTTGGAATATTGTACGTACTTGATTTAGTTTTGCTCACAATTCACCACCCTGTCTGAGAATGATTATGACTCATGTATAACTACACAGTACGTTAAAGAATCCCTTCTATATGGATGGCTGTAAAACCACAAATGTGCCACAGACCAGCAAGTACAGCATCTGGTCCTGTTTCTTATGAACCCTGCCTCCTGTTCACAAAAAAGGCAACTCAGCTTGACTTTTCTATCCACAGAATGTGGAGGTCATCTTAAGGCCGAAGTCAAAACCAAGGACCTGTTCTCCCATGCCCAGTTTGGGGACAATAACTACCCCGGAGCCTCCGACTGTGAATGGGTGATCTCAGCAGAGAAAGGCTATGGCGTGGAACTCATCTTCCAGACCTTTGAGATCGAGGAAGAGGCCGACTGCGGCTATGACTACATGGAGCTCTTTGATGGAGATGATACCAAGTCTCCACGGCTGGGACGTTACTGTGGCTCAGGGGTGAGAGTTTTTCTAGAGAAACCAGTATTCTTTTTGACAACTGCAACTGGCTTGTCACAGCACTTTTTTTTTTTTTAATTTTACAGTATAACAGCAGGAGTGTCGAGACAATAGTTTGGGAATTAGTGCTGCTGTTGAGAAACCTTTGCCAGCAGTTTGTAATGGGGTGACTTTGTGAACTGCCCTGGGGCGTTTGATTCCGGTCCATACTCACATACTCTCTGTAATCGCTTTGTTAAAGTTGACGTGTTTGGGAGTGTTGCTGTAGAGGCAGCTGTAGGTCGACACAAGCTGTCACTCCCTAGACTGTCAGAATCTCTGGCATTAGCTTGTAACTCCAAGTTAATCAGCCAATGCTGAGGCTGCAGCTGAAGTCTGGAACAATGAGAGCAGCAGGGAATAGAAACACAAGTTTCCTCAGGTCAGAGAACAGCTTGATTTCATTTGCACACTTCAGTAATAAGCTCTGGCCTTTTACTCACGCCTGTTCCAATGAATCATTCGCTGGAGGGGACATAACACCCTCAGAACCCTGGGGACCGGCTCCTCAATCAAGTTTCCTTTTATAAAACAGGTCGAAATAAACTGACACAGTTCAGTCTGAAGTAGGGTGAAAACTCATTATAGTGTGGGGAGACTTACTTTTAGCCCAAGGGCTTTTCTCAGTTAAATAGTCGACCACGTTTTGCTGGGTCTACAATAAAATTTGCAGGCCACTTTCTCCTTGTGTTTCAAATCCCTTTGCCAGTAAACCGAGACGTATGGGCTATTGTAGATATATTATTCACGTTATGAATGGCAGCTTTAATCAACAGTCTGGTGTTTTTACACTCTGTTGCACAAGCATGGGCTGCTTTGACGGTGCAGCGCTTGTCTTTGTGGTAGCCACAGGGCAGCCGACAAAGTACCTCAACCAACTAATTATTTTTCAGTATGATGTTCTGAATTAATATTCATGTGACACTACTACTCTGACAAACAGCCAGGTCAAGCGTTGCATATTTTCTATGCTCACACACTACAGTTAACTCCTCATTCGTTTCACTGGAGACAGTTTGGCTGACTTTATACTCAAGACAGTAGAAATATGTGAAGCACTGTGCAGTAGATGGTTTTGTTCAGAGCTCTCTCTGCAGTGGTGCACCTGGCACTAATCATCAGAGTATATTTTATCCTCTCTTCAATAGCAGCCAAAGCTTGAATCAGAATGAAGCTGGAGAGGGCCGTTTCTGGTCATGGACCCTTACGTGGCCCCTGGCTGTTACAAGAACTAGCTGTCCTTTGTAGTTAGAAACCATTCCTCATGGTCACTGATTTGACTCCGGTTTCAGCATGTGAGAAGTCTTTAGTTTTAATTGAAGTGCAGTCAAAGAACCAGAAAGTGACAGCCACAAATGAATCTGTTGTTTTGTCCGTCCTGACAGCCTCCAGAGGAGATCTACTCAGCTGGCGACTCCATTGTGATCAAGTTCCGCTCTGACGATACTATCAACAAAAAAGGATTTCACGTCCGCTACACCAGCACCAAGTTCCAGGACACACTGCACTCACGCAAGTGACCAGCGGGGGCCGGAAGGGGCCGTGCAGGGCAAAGGGGCAAACGGAGGGGCCCCCAGGGGAGGCGCCAGCCTGACGCTCGGAAACCTTCGGCCACCAAGATGAATCAGACACGACAGAACAACCGCAAGACCACCAACCGCACCTCAGCTCCTAGGGGCTCTAGCTCCCCCCACAGACTGTGAGGAGTAAAGCCATTCTGCAGTACACCTTGTTTTTACCTTTTTATGGTTAGGATTGGGGTGGGAGGGTGAATGTCCACTTTAGGTGGACAGTAGGGGAAAGTTTATTGACCCAGTCCCCTCCAGATATTTTTTTCATTTGTTTCTTGTTTTTTTTTTTTTTTTTTTTTTTTTTTAAAAATTG
>OMNW01035092.1:95066-108168 GCA_900303245.1 Selene dorsalis | reverse complement strand
ATGAGCTAAATATAAACATCCACCATTCATCTTATCTGTGATTTACTATTTATAGATGCAGCTTGTGGTTTCAAACCACAGTAGGAAAGTGTTTCTTTTTCCACCTGGCTACATATTCACTCCCTTGCATGTGACCTTGCTCTCCCTTAATAATTATTCCATCACTACCCTGTTGTGTTTCTTGATAAAAACACAAGGAGCGTTGTAGTACCACTGGGCCGAAAACTGCCAGCGTGGCAGAACTAAGAGCGGGGCCCTCACCCTACTCAACCTGACAAAATGAACTACCAAATACATGGAGATGTAACAACACTGCAGTCTGTGTGACAAACAGTTTGGGTAAACACACTTCAAAAGGACTAAGACATGTTTTAAATTTATTTATGAATAGATGATAAAAGATTCCTTAAAGGTGCAGGTGCTAAGTAGAATTTCGGGTATTCAGTGTATTTTAGATTTGTGTAATGATGTACAACAATTCTCTGAAACTGTGACTGCTGTTTAGGTATGAACAGAAATAACAATGTTAATGGACAAACCATTAGTCACACTTACGATGAAAGGAAGGGAGTGTCTCGGTTCCACTGAGGACAGACTGTATTTCACTACTTCTAAACCAGGAAACATAACATTTTACTCGATAAAATTTCTTCATACATCAACTGCTCTAAAAACTTCTTCACATATCAACAAATGTAAATACTCCACTGACATTCTTACTCTATAGAAGTCCCTCCACTGACAGGGAAAATGCTCCAGCAAAGGGCAAAATGCTATTTTCTCTTTTTATTGCAACATGATAAATGTGCTTCTGCTGCTTCAGTAATATAATGAACGGAACCCGGAATAAGTCGACCAAGGTTTTTCTGCTTTCACTCAAAATATTTGTTCGCATCTTCATACCTCTGTTTCCATAATGACAGTGTTTAATAACCAGCATGAAACACTGATGCACTGCAATCCAATGTTAAATCTGAGCCGTTCCATATGAATAATTAATGGCAGTCATGCAGACATGTGACACTGTCTACTGCAGCTCTCCCAGTAATTATGTGATTGTAAGCAAACAGTGACAGGACTTCATCCCACTCCGCTGCTGTGTTACATAACAATGCAGAAGGAAACAGTGCTGTGCTTTCACAAAAGAAAAGACCCGAGGCTTTCTGCACCTGCTTTATTTGACATTCCAAAGTAACACACACACACACACACATAAAACAGAAATTTACTGCTCTTACCGCAATCGAATTGGCCCGCTCTCCCTAACCATTATTGTGTTACGTGGTTTGACAAATCTCCCTCACCTTCACAGTGGGGCAGAGCGGAGCCAGGGATGATGGGTGTTTGAGTGGTGCTCTTAAACTGTGAGAGCAGAATGGGTTATACTGAGTGCCTACAAGTGTGATGGAGGGCATGCAGAGGGTACACCTGAGGAGCTGACAAGAGGTCTCTTTCAATTGGTACTGATGACAAAAAGACATAGAAGCAGATTGAGATCTAAGATATAAACATAAGAGGGTCAGAAAAGAGGATGAGGGCATGTGTTAAGTATTGGCATACACACAGCTCCTCAGAACAAGTGTGTGCTGGCAGCATCGAAAGTTCATTTCAGAGTGTAAGAGAGCAGCATACTGAGACATTTACATCACAATTTACATTTAACAAATCTGTGCACAGTATAAATTTGGCTTAGACAACTTTAAATCCAGCCACAGCAGGACATCGTAACTTCTGGTTTAAATGTGGCTGAGAAAATCACATTCAATACACAGTTAAAAAACTTAAGAAATCAAATGATCACAAACATGATGTTTCACAAGATAGCCATGAATCATGTGAACACTAATCTTCACAGACGTTAGAACGCAGTGTTCCATTGGTGATTATATAGGCAGGTCACAGAACAGTCAGTGGCTCCTCACAACTCGATAAGTTACTCTGATGAAAACTGTGACTCAGCCAGTGTTTCCCAACTGTTAGTCACTCATCTCCACCTCTATGCCGAGGGCGATAGCGGATCAAACAAAAAACAACAACCTCAAACTGAATCATCGAATCGACCCAGAAAAGTCACCCTACTACTTTGAGTCACATAGTCAGTTACACTATATTTCAGAAAACATACCCAGTGGGTGAGGATTTTTTTTTCTAATACTGATCAATACATGTGAAAAATAAAGGTCTTGTGTGATGACAAACTGCTGGAGTTGATTTTGACATCTTTGTGCTGTAAAGTTTAAAGATCACTCACTGATCTGATGTTCCTCCTGAGCATGGAGGAAAATACACGGCTTATAGTTCTCATTATTTTGCATTCAGAGGAACTCCTCTACCTGACATCAGTGTGATTTGAGGAACTGTTTTGTTGATTATGTGCTGATTGATTGCCATGCCGACGCCCCCAGCTGCTCTCCCACCCAGCACACAGCTGCTCCCAAGGCTGCGGCTGCCATCACAGCCAGGCTGGCCTTCAGCACGGCGACGGGGGGTCTGCTGAAGCAGGCGGGACCCATGCACGCCAACATGGCCACAGTCACGGTCAGGGTGAACAAAATGGAGACGGCTGTGTTAATGGCCACTATCTGGCCAAACTTAGCGAAAGGCACAATGACACAGAAGAAGAGAGGGACTGTGGAGATCACCGTGGTGACTGCACTGGACACTATGGCAACGCCCACATGGTTCACTGCCTCCAGGGTCCGCCTCTGCCTCTCAGCTGGAGGCTGCTGAAAATGAAACGCAGATTAATGGGATGAGCCGCTCCTCTTTATTTATCAGCCTGCAGAGCGCTGCTTGCCTTATTAAACCCAGAGTGTTAGTCATTAACTTGTTTCAGCATGTGTGTAAACAGAAAACAGAAAAAATTAAAGCTGTAAAACAAATGTACACTCCCATACCAAGTTATGATCAGCCATAGAGGGCATGGTCTCCCCTGCCAGCAGGTATCCCTCCACCAGGTGCAGACAGTAATCCACTGAAGAGCCCACAAGTATAGACAGAGAAATCGCCTCCACTGCTCCCATCTCCCAGCCCAGCCAATACATGACTGCCACCACCAGACAGATCACTCCTGTCAAAAGCCAAAAACACATAGTTATACACCTCATCCCAACACAGACCTGAATATTCCATTTAAAAAATAAATATATACTAAAATCAAGTCACTTCCCCACCTGAATACACAGCTTCATCTCTTACCTAGAATGGTTATGAGCACTGGCAGCAGCAGCAGAAGATGTGCAGTAAACACAGACACAGCTGCCACACAGATGGCCAGAGACAGCAGCAGACTCCAGAGGGCACTCTCTACACCTACAAACCATGAAGACAGCACTGGTTTATCAGACCTTTAATCCCCCTTCAATTTGCTGGAAAAACACACATCTCTTTTATAGAAAATGTCACTCACCAATGATTTCCATGAAGATTTGTTTCCAGTGCTCGCAGGTCTGGAAACCACGCTGCAGAGCAGAAGTCTGCGGGAGGCTGGCGAGTTGCTCCTGGATGAAGTTCTCCCACTGAAGGAAGTCAGAATAGGTCTGAAAGGAGGATTTCCCCTTGTATGTGGTCTTGAGAGAGCAGAGGTAGAGCATTAGAGATGGTAACAACACTGAAACATGCAGCTCTTTGATGTGTGAGGATGAAAAGCTGAAAGATGAAGCGACTTACAGACTCAAAGGCCATGGACAGCCAGCGGACCTTGCCTCCATGCATTCCCACTGCTCCATGGGATAACTGCCCCGGGAGGAGGTTGGGTTCAGGGAGAGAGTGACACTCAGGATGGAGCAGTGGCAGAATAGAAGACAGTTTGTTGCCTGAATGAAAAACAGGAGAAAGAACACAACTGTTAAAAGCACTTTCATCCTCTATGATTTTTGATTTGCTGAATGTTGCTGCCCTTTTACCCAGTTATTACAGTGCTGCGGCTGTAACTACTGATTATGGTCCTTGTGAATTAATCAGCTACAACTGTCTTCATACGGGTATACAGTATACATCAGAAAATACAGGAAAACACTATTTCAAAATGGCACACAAAACCACATTTACTGTTTAAAAGAATAATAAAATCTGGAAATGTTCATTTCAGAGTCAGTCAACTGCCACATTGGTTCATATTATCACTTGTAATAGGATTTCATGGTAATTTGTGTGTGGGTGTTACCTGAGGGCAGACACTGTGCTCCCCCTGGCTTCACAAGTTGTTTGTTTGCACTAACAGCTTTACAGATTTTGCAAAGATGTCCCATCTCCTGGAAAATATCAAAGTCTGGATCCAATATAATGTTGCCCTTTGGAGAGAATTAAACATGTCAAAATTTAAAAAAAAACACCCCCTGCATCATTTCTGTTGATTGTTAAGACCTGACGATGACATAGGTGTGACCCTCACCATATCGCCAATAACATGGTTGTCTTTGTGTTCAGTTCGGTTGACTCCCAGGATCCCAAACACAAGAAATACCATGGCCCCGGTGTCGACCAGTGGACGCACCGCTGGGTGGCCACACACACCACCACTGCACGGGTTGAATCCAAAAGTTTTGGATGGTTTCGTTTTGGCAGCAGATGAGGGATCTTTGAAAATAGAACACAGAGAAACCTCTCAAAGGTATTTATTTATACAGTGTAAAAATATCTGCACAATTGGTATAATGTGGAAAAATCCTCCGGTGGGTCCAGAGACCACAACTTTAAAAAAGTTATATCTGAGAAAAGAAAAGCATTATATACCTGCTTCCTTTAAGACTCAACATGTGTGTTAATTAAATGGAGAAGACATTTGAGGAGACGCCATGCGATGCGGTGATAGTTTTCCTGATGGGCTAACAAACCATCTCTATGTTAATGACGCTTTCTGACACTGATGCTCCCTCACTCACCACTGGGAAGAGGAGCATAAAAGGCTCCCTGTGTGGGTCCATCAGGCCCAGAACTGATGCCACAGCCGGGGGGATGGACACACACTCGGCTGGGATGAGGTCTCAGGCGGTGTTGTGCAAAGTACAGCCTCCTGAGAGGAGAGAGCAGAGCTTCAGCGACAGATAACAAACAAGGTCCATCTAAACTGTGCTTTGATTTCTCTTCTTTTTTGTGCTTTCACCTGCTGTTCTGTTGCTGTGGAGATGATGTCACATAAAAGGAAAACTCTGGCGTCCATCCGTGACGGGTCTCACATGAGCCAGATGTGATCATCCAGCTGGGGTACGGGTGGTACACATGGGAAACACACACTGTCATTCTGGTGGTGTAATTGTTGTGGGGCTGATTATAGGCCTATTTAGATGAAACAAGATTAGTTATGAGCCGCTTCAGTTGGCACACATCAGAGACAAAACTCTACAGCTAATTACAAAAAAGTCATCAAGTCTACCAACTTTTTTCCTGTTCTCAAACCTGAAATGACGACACTTCTTCATGCTGCTTGCTGCATAGTTTCCATGGGGAGGGAGTACTGGTATTAAGGGAGAAACGGTAAAGCGATGTAGAGGTTCCAAGGTCCAGCTTTGATATGTACACTGTCAGCATAGAGCCTGGAGACAGCACCACAGTGCAACATTTCAAAGTTGTGGAAAAAGTTTCAGATAAAGATGAGGAGGGTTTTTTATGAGCTGGATCTTTTACCTGTTTGGTTGGTGTTTGAATTTGGTTTTACTATGTTCCGAGGAGAAGTAGAGGCTGAGCTCGGGGTTTGCTGACGTGTAGAAAACTTAAAGGACGATAGTGAAGTGTGGGTGTACAAAGAGTGTGGCTTCTCCATGAACACACCTGCAGGACACATCACACGTTTTAGATTTTTTTTTTTTTTTTTTAACCAAGCTTTGAGGGTAAGTGGTTTTTCATCACAGCCATATTCTCACCTGAGCACATGGGGCAGGAGATGCCTTGACCACTGAGGTTGCTCCTCAGAGCCAGCAGAGTCTGGATGTTTGTGTCCGGGCGAAACAGCAAAGGGGCGTGAGTGGCTGGCCTGAGGAGGCAGCAGCACCCGGCAGACAGGAGCAGAATCAGGAGGAAGACGGCTGGGCAGGCAGAGAGACAGTGATAAACAATGGCAGAGGGGATGGTCTGATGGAGTGGGATCAAGGATCAATTACAGTCACTTCTGAAAAGGGTGGATGAATACTTCATGAGAGGTGCCTACTCTTCCTCTGACAGCGCGAATCCTCCCGAGACAGACAGAGAGAGCTGCATTCCTTCAATAGCTCTTATTTAAGATTGAGGTTGCTCAATCATCTTCACGCTACATCATACATCAAAAGCTCAGCAGATGATATCTGAGAAAACCAAATTATAGAATTCCACATTGATCTTCTTAAGGTGTAAATTGAGTTTAGCCGTCGTCAGAATCCTTGTGAGTTTTCACAGTTATAGAAACTCTCACCTAGAACGGCCTTGCGTTGCTCCACAGCTGGTTTTGCCACCAAATGGTTTAGGACCCACTGCAGGTTCGTGCTCACCACACCAACATGCTGTTGTCCTGGAGGGGACAGAGGTGTCTCCACTGACAAGGACAAAATGGCTGCATCACCGTCTGTGTCACATGAGCCTGACCAAGACAAACAAAGGGACTTTACTGGAGCTGGACAGCAGCGTTGTACAACCTGGACTCATTCCCTTTCCCATTCTCCCTCCGTCATTCATCCTATGCGGGGGGTGATAATAATCTCACCTTGCTCCGTGTCCACTGACAGTAGCGCCACATCATCATCCTCATCTGACAAAGGACTGTGGCTCGCTGACAGGCCCGAAAACAACTTCCAGCTTCAGAGAGAGGGGGCAGTTTAGGGAGAGAGACAGCTGAAGGGATTCCAACTCACCAGAGGTGTCACAAAGCATTCACAAATAATATCTCACAGAAAATAGCACCTCACCAATTCATCCAGGCATGTTCGTGGGGCTCCACCCAATGAGTCCAGATACACAGGGCGGCTGGCATCAGGATGGAGACCCAAAGCCAGCAGCAGCTGACAATGAGGGCCATGAATAGGCCGAAGTCATGCACAGCTGGGATCTGAGTGTCATTTAAATAAAGCACGGTGTAAAGGACCTTGAAACATTCAATTTGTGCTTATCACATGAAAATAGCTGTCTGCTGACAGAAGCACTTCTATTCATCCATAGCAGGGGAGTCATCTATACTTCCCGTCCAGATCCTATTAACCGCTGAATGTTTCTTCTGTGATTACCTGAGAAAAAGTGTTCGCAGCATAGGCAGCTGCAGTGGTGAAGGAGGTGAGGAAAGTAGCACGGCCAGCTGTTTTAATTGTGTAGATCATTCGCTGCTGCGGCTGATGCAGATGAGACGCCTGTCTGAAGGTGCTGATGAACACAAATACATCATCCACCCCTGGGAGAAACAAAAGAGCTGTATAATTATATAGTACAATAAATGCACTGTAAAAAGGGTTTTCTCATGTCTGTATGGTAAAAGCGAGCCAGCAGCTGGGGGATTTACATAAATTAGTTTAGCTTTATGTGATGGACTATTTCTTGGCCTCCTTAGAGTTCCCACTGGTTGCTTCGTATTGATGACATAACTTGAAGAAGGTAATGCTTTCTTAAGAAATTTACCCAACATATGATAAGTATTTTATCATAAACCCACAACATGTTGTTGTTATATTTTGGTTTTCATACAGATTAATCACACAGGATGAAATCTGTTAATCTGGGAGCTTAAGAGATGTTGGTAGGTGGATTCTGTTGCCAAGCTAGCTGTTTCCACTTGTTTCCAGTCTTACGGCTATGATAAGATAACCAACTGCTGGCTTTAGCTTCGCATTTGACATGCAAATATGACAGTGGTATCAACGTTCTAAATTAAATCTCTGGGGAAAAAAACAAAAAAAAAACACTGAAAATAGAGTAAATGTTCACAAATTGTTCTCTATGTCTTAATTACAAAATCTTTTTATTATTTTTTCCCCCTTACCAATTCCGATAATAACAAAAGCTGCCACTCCATTGAGGATGCCCAGGTACCTCACACCAAAGACAGCATGGTATAAGAAAAGAGCCATCAGGCAGCTCAGTCCAATGCTGGCCAGTCCAAAGAAAGTCAGAAAGACTAAAGGGAGACAAGGAAACAACAAGGAGCTCATCAGCAAGCACGTGAGCTTCAACAAAGCAACAACTCTATGAGATATGCACAGATGAATACACATGGATTACATAGTCATTCTGTACCTGAAAAGGAGGTAAGGACATAGACGAGCACTGTGATGCAGGCACCGCTGATGACAGCCAGCATCATGTCATTGTGGAAGGTGTGCCTCACCTCGTCATCAAACAGCTCAGTCCCCCCATACAGCACCTTCACCTGGCTGCAACAAGGAGAGCAGATACAGAGTCACATCTGCAGCGTCTCGCAAATGTAAAGATTGTGACTATGACGCAGCAAAACAAACACTGGCATTTGTTACAGATGGCGTTCTGTAACAAATGGCCAACATTGCAGCATTATTTTCCTGACCTGGTGGATTGCTTCGACAAGATGTCTGCATACTGAACCACAAAGTTTTTGAAGCGTGTTCTCTGCTCGTCTGCTCGGTCCTGTAGGGAGTAGTAGGATGGCAGAGGAGCGCCGAAGTGGATCTCACTGCGTAAGAGAGAGGAGGAGAGATGCTCAGGGGACAGACTCTCATCCACGTACCAGTAGAACTGTGGGTGGGTGATGGCCAGACTCAGAGAACCTAGAAAACAATGCACACATGGAAAATCAGTACATTTAGGTGAACTCTTGAAAGTCGTTCTTGATCCTTGAATATCGTGGACTGTGGACTCACCTTGAATATCAGCCAGGTCCGGGCCCATGCCATCGTAGTATATCTTCCCCCCTCTCTCACTGGGGTAGAGGTAAGACAGAAGTGAGCTGGGAGGGGAGCAGTAGGATGGTCCCAGAGGCAGATCCCTCAGCACCTCCAGGGGCTTCCAGCAGAACTGATGAAACTGTGGGTGCTGCATGAGCAGGCGCTCCACATGGTGAATCGTCTGCAGACGTTCTGGTGTAAAGATGTTGCGATCACCCTCCCCTTGGGCTACAAACACCAGCTCAATTCTCCACAGAGCTTGGCTCTGCAAGTAATAATTAGGTACAAACCTGCGCTTCCTAATGAGCAACAAAGTGGAATTTCCACCCCATGATCTCTCCTCTTCCTCCATCACTGTGTAATTTGAGTTATTTTCCTCCTGACCCAAATCAGACACTGTCGTTTTATCTCTGCGCACTGCAGATTCTCTCTTCTGATCATCTCTTGCCTGGAAACGGTCATTTTGAGGAGTAGAGGACCTTACGCCCTCCTTATCTGTCCTGTTGAATACTGCCTGTCTGCCAAGCTTTTCCAGAAGAAGCTCCCGCAGGGCCTCAGACTCGCTGTCATCTAAGTCTCGCCTACGTCTGTCCCAGGACCCCAGCTGAGTCTTTATAGCAATGGTGAGGGCGTCAAAGCGCTCGGCAGAGAAGTGACTGTGAACTTCAAAGGCACTGTAGGAGAGGTCTATGTCCAGAGGAGGGCAGTAGAGAAGCATGTAGGCAAACAGGGCACAGGGTAGCAGGACAACTACCCCTAAGACTACTCCACTAGCCCAGGGCTGTGTGTAAACCCACCCCACCACCCTCCACACTCCACACATCCCAGCATCCCCAACCAAACAGCTCTGCCCCGCTGCGTGTGCTTCCCCATCCTCTTCCTCTTCCTCCTGCTCCTCCTCCGCCTCCTCCTCCCCTCCCCAACTGGTTTGAAACAGCAGCGGCTCATCCTCCACATCCATGCTGGCACCTGTCAGGGACATATCACACCACTTGATCATCACTCACTTAAAAGTATCACCTCTCTCTCTCTCTCTCTCTCTCTCTCTCTCAAGCAGGTTAACAGAAGCACGCGATGGATTGTTTGAACGACCAGCTGACATAAGCATCTGGCAAAATGAAGGACAAGGTAACTTCCAAAGTTTTTGCTAAGTGAGCAGGTATGCGAGAATTAAGTCAATCCTGAAGCAGCTGTCGATGAGGGGTTTCCAGTAGCAGCTCACATGGAGAAAGGGGCGGGGGGGCTTTTTTGCCTAAGGGCTTACAAGAGGAAACGGTTTGCTGGGTCCTGCTTTTAGATGCTGATCACAAGAGCTTGAGGGTGAGACAGGCTAAAAGCTGTGATTCAAATTCTCCTCTCCACCAGCAAGCACAAGTCATTATTACTCAGAGTGAGTCTCCTCGTGGCTTTCTACATATCAGCACTCGACGTAGCTGTGTCTGCTCAGCAGCAAAGTAAATCATCTCACTTCTCTAATTACTGACAAGAGCAGTGAGTGAGATATAAGACAGAGCTGTGGAATAAGAAGGGGTTTATCTCCTGTGATTGGCACCCTTTGACTAATAGTGTCAATAGGTGTCACTTTTTCCGCTGCTCTACACACAGCACACTGCACACAGTTTGCATTCAAGTGGCAGTGAGCCTGCTAACTGCAGCAATTTATCAGTTCTCTTTAGAACAAGGTCAGCCAGGTAAGACAAAAGATAGCTGTCCTCAGCTCTGCTGCTGAAGCGAAAATCCATCATGAAAAAGAATTCATAAATTATACCGTTTAATCAATATTTGTGAAATGATTAAGGTTGCAGGAGTTGGAAAGCAGTGAAGAAAGACTCTTGAGAGACAAACCCTGAAGCTACAAATGAACTGGGGGCTGGTTGATTTATGGGATTTTTGTTTGTGCTCTTGCACCTGAATAAACTTTATTTCATGAAACGTGTTAAAGCAGAAAATATGTTCATCTCAGCTGCAGAGAGTCACCTCATGTGCGGTCACTGCGCCCACAAAGTCATTCTCCATTTCACTGATAATGGAGCAGCTCATGGATGTGTTTTATGGCCACATCATTAACAGTCTAAACTCTAAGGTCTCTCACTTTCTCAGAGACAGTTTTTAATGTCCACGGGACTTATATATGCTAATCCAGTTTTATGCTGGATTTTCTCTCCTTTAATGAAAGAGATGAAGCTGGTTGAGCTGAAAACCGGGAGCTCCACACTGCGTCTAATATTCTGTGAAAGGGAGGCTGATTTTTAATGCACTACACTTGGGTTTATTAATTACCATGTCATCTGACTGCACAGACAAGGACACCAGTTCACCTTATAATGGCAGATCAGCTTGACCAGCATCTGCCCACGCAGTGTGAATGTGAACTTTCTTCTCTTTTAGAGGACAAATTCATTAATGCTGTTGTGAACGTGTCAAAGGAGAGAGCACAATATACAATCTCAGCACAATCATCTAATTATTTTGGGTCTGCCTTTGGATTACAGTGCTGTCTCTCTCTGAAATAACAAGGGAAATCATTTGTTCCAATTTGCAGGCATCGTTTCAAGAGTATTGCAGGTTATCTTCACCCATCACAGGCTGTTATTCAAAATAAGCACCATTATGTTGCTCTCCATAATGCTGTAATGTAAGTTGCCTTTGTTCTTGACAAATATTTGTGTTGAAGCAATGTGACCAATTATGTGACCGATCTTTAAGAACTGTGTGAGATATAATCATGCATTTAACAGAAATGGAAACTCAGCTGCTAATTTTGGTAATTAGATCATTGTAATCCTGTTACATTTCATCCGAGATTCTCCAGCTTGTTTTGATGATGGCACTCTCATCAACAGAAGATGAGAGGAGGCACGCAGACAGGCATGGAAATATGACTAGAGGACAGAAGTGGAGGGAAGGAATTCAAGAAAAAGCCTGGGGAACAACTGAAGACACGCCAGAGCCATCAGTCTTCAGACAAACGACCAGACTTTAAACATCTGCGAAAAGTAAAATTGTGCTGTTTAATATTCATAGAAGAAAATCTAAGTGAGAGGGCTATCAGCACATCTCCACAGCTTCATTTGTGTCTATTTTAACATCAAAACAGGCTGATTACTGGTGCAGAACTCATTAGAGACTGACAACTGACAGGCACAGTGCTTTTAAGACACTGAGGCAGAGCTCTGTGCTTCATGCTAAACCTCTGTTCACCTACTGTGTACTTTGCAACAGACAGCACGCAGGTACAGTGGAGGAAAGAAAACCACAGTGATGCACGGCCTCAGGGACACATCCTCTCCTCTCGTCTTGATGAGTCTGACGCTTCTTCGCCTCCAAGAACATTGCACCCCATGTACAGTAATTATGAGCGGTCTACATCTGCAAAGCACTGCGAGCGGTGCAGAGCCTGGTATAACTAATGTGTTTACAAGCTGCCAGAATTGTTCAACACTGCTATTTTTCTGCAAAGATTAAGAGAACACAGTGCATTGAAACCCTGCGCAGGTGTGGATTAAAAATAGAGTGTAATTTGGCATCGTGCTTTCTGTATAAAATGGAATAAAAGCTGTCTCCCATATGGCTCAGTCTCTATTAAAGGTACGCCTTTCTTAACAGCGAGGCTGCGTGTGTCTTTTGTCTGTAATGTAGTTTTTTGGAAAAATTAAAATGCACTTAGAGCCTGATACAAACCATCAAAGCAAAATCTATTTTGCAGGTTTTGAGGTATGAAATATTTCATTAATCGCTTGAAAAATGAACCTGCTCTTGTTTTATGAATTCTGTGTGACTGTGTGTTGGATAACCTTGGAATTTGTGGTCGCTTTTGATTTATTTTTTTTCCTTAAACAAGTGCAGCCCAGGTGGCCATGCCACACCTGCCTGCTTGTTATTTATTGGACTGTGTTGTGCAGCACAGAGCTGTGTTCTGATCCGTCTCATGTGCCCTGTTCAGCGGGTTGTGTGCTAATAGGAGGGTGGATTGTAAGCTCAACCGGACAGAATTTCCCTCTATGTGTTTTTTCTCCAATAAATACGCAGGTAAGATGAGTGTCAGCGTTTTTACCCTCCACTACATTTCAGGATTGTGCCAGTTAGGTGAAGTGGGAGCTCTGAGCAATCCCAGCATGCTGTGAGCCTGAACCCTTCACCTTTCATCATCTCTCTCAACCATGCTTTCACTCTCCACCCCTTGATCTCCTACCCTTTTTCCTCACTTCAATCTTGCCTCTTTTCCTCCGCATCTGCGTCTTGTTCGCAAAGGTGAGAGATTTGTAACCTTCATTACTGACAGCAGCTAA
>OMNW01035092.1:68478-95046 GCA_900303245.1 Selene dorsalis | reverse complement strand
ATCCTCAGTTTATCTAGTCTCCATCACATGCTGCCTCCTGCCCTACACATATTCAGCCTGGTGTAAACTCAGCCAGCATACCAGCTCATTTAAAGGGGCATTGATTTCACCACTACTGCTCTATGAATATATTCCGTATGCATGAGCACTCAGCAGTGTGTTTATAGCGGACGTGCCTTCTATTCTTCGCGCACTGTGAAGCTGGAGTTTGAGTCAAACTCTAGAGATCCATTTGTGGCCAGCAACACTGTTAATTTTCTTATTGTCGATGAATTTCTGCCCTCACAGAAGGGACGCGCAAAAACCTCTCTCCTCTCTGTGCACACTGTGTGAAGCATCCTGGGGATATTCCGTGCAATTTCTCTCACTCTGCTGAATAAGAATGGAATAAACAAGCCTCACACTACGCTGAAGGTACTTTCTCTCTGGCCGTGTAATACAGAGTGCGAAAACAGTACATCCAAAATGATAATGAAGCCTGTTTTCCGAAACTTATCTGCTCCAGAGTTACTCTGGTGAACAATGCTTGATCCCCGGACTCCCTGCAAGCACACTGGATGAGCTCTTATTGATTCAAAAACAATTTCTTGACTTTCCTTTCTTTTCGATATAATACGGTCTTCAATAATTAATCTTTGTAACAACACATATAATTAGGAAAAAACAAAATATCAAAGCAAAAGGCTGCAAAATTGAGGGGAGACTTACCTGTGGCTGATTAGACAAGAATTACAGGTGGAGATTTCAGGCCTACTGGGTCCACTTGTAATGTGCTGAACTTGTGCTCTGCAATTTCATCTCCGCCGAGCTCTGGTGTGGGGAAAAAAATCATTTACTGCTTTATTGTCATACTTAATAACTCATCAGGAGAAAGAGACACCAAGAGACTCCTCACAAGAGGACACACAAAAAATAACCCCCCCCCCACACACACTCTCTCTCTCTTTCTCTACTGGAATCCTCTAATCTCAGCAGTTAATAATGTGTTGTTTTCCTCTCCTTTTATGCTGCCTGGTCCTTTCTCTCCCGTGCTCCCTCCCCTCTCTTACCCGGTTGTCCAGGCGACAGAGTCAGTGAGACATTTCTTCCCAGAAGCTCCTCTCTCCCTCTCTCTCTTTCCCATGGCTTTGTTCAGCCTGCTCTGCTGACTGGCTCACTGGTGGAGGAGAGATGAGGAGGGGAGCACAGCCCGAAACCTCACGCGCTCCTCTGATGGAAAGCGAGAAAGCATAAAGGGATTTTAAAAATGAGTCAAAGCGTGTCCTAGGGTGGTTCCACTTTAATTCAGCTACTTCTATGAAACCAGAATGATGCAGTTTGTCACGATGCTGCCATCAAGCCCCCTCCCACCCTGTCAGAGATGGTATGGTCTAGTCTAGTCTCAGTTGGTGGGGAGGTGGGGTGTGTTATAAGAGGGTGATCAGAATAACTGGTTACACTATTAGACCAAGTGCAGGCAATTTAAAATAATCACTTGAAGTAAGAGTTTATTATCTTGTGGTTCATTTTCATTTTGGAGCATGGTGCTCTGCCTCCATCTGCTCTCTGCTGTACATCTGCAGTTTGAGTCCTGTGTGTACAGCACCGCTAATAGTGGGGTTGATTTGACTTGTCATGTTTGCCTCGTGGTGCCAATAGTCCTTTCTCCTGGGCTGTAGGGCCTTCACTCACTCTCATCTAACATTTATGACCAGCACTCTAGTCTTACTAGCAGATTCAACTCATCCATCACCTCTCTTCTCAGCCTCTGTTCAGGTTTAACTTGAATTGCCCTGACATCAAAAGGCAATAATCCATCATCTAAATGGGAGAGGATCGCTCTGAAGTGAAATTTCACTTTACATAGCTGGTGCAGAGAAGAGTCAAACATCTAGGAAACAAGGTTTGGAGACTGGAGCTCATGTCACCGCAAGCATGTGTGTGGTGCTGGCACCCATCAGCACACTTTGTCTTTATCCCATCGGTGCTGCTGTGATAGACCTATCTGAACAAACAAACTTCTTCAGTCACTTGAGATCAATAAAGTGAAGCAGTGTGTGGGTAAAATCACATCTATTCTTGCAGCACAGTGGGAGACAAACAAACAGATCTTATGAAAAACGATCAATTGTTAGAACTGCATGTCGTCAATAACACCCAGGCAGAATCTTTACAGTGTCCTCTGTTAAGATTTAATGAGTCCCTCCAATCTCATAGGACTTCATTCAGTAAACATGTATCACACATATTGGCAGGCAAGAACTCAGAGGCAGTTGACACATGATAACAATATACATTTAAATAATACAAGGTATGCACAAAGCAGTCATTCATATAGCCACACATGCATACTTAACACAAACATGCAAACTTGCAGAGGGTTTACATAAACAGACTGGCTGACTGGATGTTGCATTCACACCACGATCAGACAGAGGGAGTCAGAGTTACTGTTTGATGGGACCGTTAAGGCAGGTCTTTTTGAAAAATCTCATTTTTAGATCTATTTGTTTAGGCTAATGGGAAAGAATCTATTTGAACATCAACCTATGTTAGATTCAGAAGAGGGGAAAAAGATGGATAATTTTACACACCAAGCAATATTACACAATTAAATGGCTCTATCTAAAGATGACTTAAGATGCAAGTTCACAGTTTGCAAATAAAATTATGCTGCGGGTAGAAGCGTGCAGAGTCTCCTGCAGGCAGTAAGTCTGTATGTTTGGAGAGGGTTAGTAATGTAGAACAAGCTTATGAAAACCAGTGGATAATTCTTATGGGGAAGCTACAGAACATTTAAATCATCTCATCTATCGTCATTACATTATCTCTTGACATTTAAAAACTAACGGAATTTAAGAATTCACTTATACCATAGTATATACTGTATGCACTACATACTATAGCTGCCTGCCTTTAAGTAGGAGTCTGCTAAAACCCTCACGTAAACAGCTAACATTAAATGTATAGATATGGAAATGTGATCCTGAAAAATGAAGCTAATATTGATTTTCAGTGCAGAGCTAAAAAAAAAAAAAAACTTCCATTCATTCTGTAATTTCTGCAGACAACCATGTGTGACTTCAGTGTTGCGCTGCAGTCAGTATGTGATGAGTTTGATTTCCATTTAATTTGTATCTCTGGTGAAGGAACCAGTGAAGGGGATTAAAGTTGGAACATGTCTGATCTAAAGTAGTTTTTAGCACCTGTTGAAGGGGCTCAGAGGAAGCCCCGTTTTTGGACAGTGTGAGACTGTACAGTATGAACACATAAAGCTCAGAGAACAACTTAAATACTCCATTTATAATTTACATTTCACATGTACAGCAACAATCGTACGACCCGACAAACATTTTGTCACAAAATGATGCATAAAAATTTCGTTCACAGCTGCATCCTTCACATTTGAACTTTGAAACTACTCTTTTGGCCTGAGTGTTAAATGAATTTCCGTCACTACACCACGTTCACAGTGAAAAGCAACAGCCCCAATGTACCGCTTTAGATCTAACTGTGCTATCGTCATTGGTCCATGAGAAAAGAGTAGTACTGCCACGCAGACACACATTCGCCTGCACGCACACACACACACACACACTGTACTGTAAACTCACATCCACTCTCATACTCTCAAAGCTGTCCTTTGACAAGGGAATTTGTTCGTGTCCTCTGGCTACCACAGATGAGTCTCTCGGATCTCGGAGATGATGTTGCTGGCTTTTTTGAGCGCCTGAGAGGAAAATAAGTGAAGATGGTAGTTATATCCTTGGCCCTAAATTAGCAGATAAAAGAGAAAGTACTTGCTGTTCTTGATGCTCAGAACCTACTCAGAGAACAAAAGCGTCAGCCAATTTTACCTCGAGCATTTGAGCAACCTCGGTCCGCTGCTGTGCCGTGTCCTGTGACTCAATAAGCAGCTCCTGCAGCAGTCGCTGTTTATAAAGCTGACCCACCAGCTCACTCTGCAGATGCTCTTTCACAAAGTTCACCAGGAAGTGCATCACTGTCTTGGGCACACTGCGGACAGACAGCCCCGAGTTAGAAAATCAGCATCAATAACAACAACTGAGCTCATGAGTGGAAATAGTAGGAAAAGGGGGCGGGGGGGCAAGCCCCAAGGAGCTCTGGATTTGTTCCAGTCAAACCTGTCTTGGATGCTTTTGCGGACAATGAGGAAGTAGCACTTGATGAGGCGCTGGATGACCTCACAGTCCCTCTGCTCCCTCGCACTCAGCTTGCGGGATGCAGGCACTGCCTGGCAAAAACAGGCATAGCAAAATGTTGACAGTCTGCAATGAATTCTCTACTAAGTGTTTTGTCCCACTGCTAATCCCACCACTCACTGTGTCGAGGAGGTTAATGGCCTGGCCTTTGCTGGGGCTGCCAAAGCCTGCAGGCAGGGCTCTTTCTTCCGTAACCTTCTCGTTCTTCCAGCGCTTCCCTCCATCAAGGGCCTCTGCCTGACAGCAAGAAATCGGTATAAGTCAGAGGGTCAAAGCAATTTTGGCTGGAATTCCACTGCAAACTACAAGATGGATTGTAATGTTTGGATGTGAAACAGTGGTTAAGGCTTTACAGAACACTACTTCAGCTGTTTACTCTGGAACAATAAATGATAAATGTGGGAAGCTGCTGTAAGGGACAAATAACTACCTGCTGACTGTTGACAGATGCTGAAACCTGTGCAGCATCTGTGAAGTCGGGATGCTTTGTGTTGATGTAGGCAAGCTCTATTGATATTAAACTGTGTACCTAAAAACCGAAAAAGCAGGCAAAAAAATGCTTCCAAGAGTTAATATGACTTGGCTGTTGGTTATTATTACAGAGCATGAAAGATCATCTTAGCCAAACTGTGAATTACCATTTCATTAGTAATTGGTAAGCGCTTCCTCAGTAATCCAGTAACTACTTCCACAATGGAGTCATGCAGTTTCGGAAATCGCAGAAGCTCCTTGCAAAGAAAAAGACATACATTCTTAACATGGTGCTGTCATAATTATTGCAGCGCTTTTTTAGGAATGTATTCATGTGTGAAGCACATCTCTGCCTCTCAGCTAACCTGTGTGCTGAAGGAGGAGCAGTGCTGGATGATCCTCTGCAGCTCCTCGTGAACAAGCTCCACACAGCGAAGGCTGGGCTCCTCAAGCCGCTTAATTTGCCGCTTCACCAGCAACTCAAAGGACACCTCAGGCACAAAAAGTGCTGGCCGTGGACCCTGCGGGGCAAAACACACACACACACAGAGCTTTACTATTCACCTGCTATTCCTCTAAACAAGAGAACCTGACCAGAATTTGGATGAAATAAATTACAAAAATTGAAGTCAGGAGAAGTTTACCGTAGCATTGCGGATGGCAGTGAGGATGTCGAGCTCAGTCAGTCCCCCAAGTGGGTCGATGGATTGCAAAGTGCGTCCAAAGGTCTCATGGAATATGTAACAGATCCGAGCGCCCCCACAGCTGCAGGAGAGATGGGTACAGCTGTCATATCAACGTTGTTTCTCAGTGCAGTGTGTCAGCAATGTTAATTGTGCCAAAATTGAACGCAGTCAACCAAAAAAAGGTCAATATTTGCTCCCTACATATTACCATGAATTAATCGCCTTGTGGAGAGAGAGCTATAGAGATGAAGGTGCCAAAAGAAGATGCTGATACCACTTTAATTTACGATTACATTATCCCAAGGACATTAGCCTCATGACATACATCGTGAACCGCTGTAAGTAAATGCTGAGTTGCAGAAGCACAGCACAAGCACTAAAGTTGACGACAGCCTGAGAAAATTATAGACAGCTCATTATGCTGTGAAACAAAGGCATTTTCTATTTAAAGTTCCTGCTACAGCAGAGAGGTCAAACTCACAGCTCTGAGGTTTGGATGTGTCTGGCTGTTCCCTCAATGGTGTTGCAGTAATCACTGGCAAACTTGGTGACAATCTGCAGGAGAGTGGCGCTGTGGTCCTCCACCGGCTGCCCATAGCTGTTAAGCCTCGCCTGGTACTGGGCACTCAGCACGGTCACTCGGGTTTTGAGATCAGGCAGACAGTCCCGGATGTGGTGCATGAGAAGTCTGCTGAGAGTTTTGGCCAGGTACTGGGAGCCAGCGCGGGAGGCTAGTGAGGGGTAGTGGCGCTGCAGGAAGGTCTGCTCATCCTTCATTGAGTCCTCCAGGCTCTTCTGGGTATTGATGTCATGCTGGCTCCTATGAGGAACACCAATTAGAGAGTGTAGTAAGATGTTTAGGATAAGGAGGGAAATAAAAAGATCACACCTTACTGTATGAGAAAAGCCAGGAAATGTTACATGGGTCAGATCAAAGAAAACCAGGATTTGACCACCAGATATAAAAAGGAGATTCACTATCGATTCACACCTGTTAACCACCCCGATGATCCCGAGCCTGACTGGGATGACTCGACCCAGAAGGACCTCCAGAGCATCAGTCCCTGCATCCATCAGGTCCAGCTTACTGACCACCAGCAGGGTTCGACGGCCTGACAGACAAACAGACAAACAGACACAGCTTGAGATCTATCTCTTTCTTTTTTGGGGACAGTAAACAACCCCCTAGTTTAGACATCCATTACTGTGGCAGAGCCAATAGAAAATCTTACACTGGAATAGAAGAGAAGAGAAACAGGAAACAAGACTAAGATAAGACAGAATTTGAGGGGAGCTGGGGACAATATGGGCTCAGATACAGATATCATGCTATTCATCCACTGTGCACAACAGGCATAACTAGGCCATACTGCCAACATCCCTGATAATTACCACAGGCAGATTCTCATTATTGATCAGTCCACTCCTCAGAGTGCATCACAGCAGAGTTGGATGGTAACAACATTCATTTTCTAAACAACTGTTAACTACTCAGGTTCTGTTAATAATAAAGACTGACAAGTCCAACTGCCTGAAATGACTTGAGTATAATGTTGTCTTTCTGCATATTTAATAATTCAAAATGCACTTTACTTGAAGCATGTTACGCAATACACACCACTGGAGAGCCGAGAAAATGAAAATGAAATCTGAAGGAGAAGAAGAGTCCGTGTACAAAATGTCCTACCATCTGGATCAACCTCACGTGCCAATTTCAGTGCATCTGAGGTGGCCAAGTCGGAATTGGCAGGGGACACTGCGAGGATGAGGGAGTTTGGATTGGAGATGAAGGACAAGATCATCTCTTGCACTTGAGCCTCGATGTCCTCTGGCTGGTCCCCAACAGGAACCTGAGACAACAACAGTAAGCAGGCAATGTGTCAGCGCAGCATAGATACAGTGCTTCTATGAATGGTTGGTGATTACAGACACGGAATGTAAACAGCATTAATCACGATCTAGTGTCTCTGTGTTTGCAAACATAAAACAAAATCAACATCCCTGTCAAGTGGCTGAGTTTACCTTAGTAATTCCTGGTAAATCAACCAGAGTGAGATTAAGGACTTTGGGGGAGAAGATCTTCAAATATATTGGCTCAGGACTGATTCCCTGGGGGGGTGAAAGGAGAGAGAAGAATTCAGGAATGCAGTGTAAAGCTAAATTTGAAGCATCACTAATTTGACACCAACGCTTTCTTCTCACTTTGTTGTCGCCTGAACTGCGATCAGTCTCTGCTTCAATTTCCTTACGGATTTCCTGAAAATCTGTGAAGATCTGTCAAAAAAAAGGTGAGAAAATGGCGCATCATCTAAACACTGCACATAACACAGGACAAAGTGAGCAAGCATGGCATTTGAGTCTCTTAGAAACAGTTACCTGGTTCTTGCAGTGCAGGAATGTACCCCATTCTTCAGCTTTGACACCTGAACAAACATGAGTGACTGTAAGTAATTTCACAGTGTCTGTTTCCAAAATGTAGAACACCAATAAAATGAGGGTATGAGGGAAAATGAAGACTGAAAAGATTACAAATTAAGTTATATCAAGCTAGACAAATGAAGATAAGAGCAAACAGAGAGTTCACAAAAGAAATGGTTTGGCTAAACAAAGATGAGTCCATGCAGACCAAATATACAGAGACCTGGGTAGCTGATTTGGGCATTTTGTTTTACCCCATTTCCTGAAAAAGTAGCGAAGAAGAGGAGGAAGAAAGATTGAATGTTAGCACAGACAGACCAAAGCTCGACAAGGAGCAGCTAGCAGTTCAAACTGTGAGTGAAAGTGCCATGCCTGGGTGCTAATCACACATCAGCTACTGCAAGCAGACATCATGTCTCGACAGAAGTAACAAACCTGCTGCCCTACTTTGATCTGCTGATAGTCTGCAGATTCTAACACTTGACTCTCTGTTCAATATGAAGTTTGAAGCAGCTTCACTCTGACAGAAATAACAAGACACATTCGTGTTTGGTACCATTCTCAATCCTCAGCCTTTCCTGCAGAGGGGCAACATTAACAAGTTGCAACACCAGGGGTCGTCTTGTAACTATTCCTGATCCCCTAGGCAAGAAATCCCGTCCAACCAGGCTCTCCAACACAGAGCTCTTTCCACTGCTCTGTTGAAAAAAAAAAGAAGCAAAAAATTAGCACCAAATCAGTGATGTTTACAACAGCTCTCATGCCGTCACTTCCAAGGTTGCGTGCATTGCAAACACATGAACAATACATCCTTAATTTCTGATCAAATCAAAAACTCAAACTCAGACACTTTATAGCTTTAGTAACAAGCAGTGAAGTTCAACAAAGAGCTACACATGAGCAAGTTCATAATGAAGCTTTTCATTGTGTGTGTTGTTGTTGCTGTTGTTTTCTTGGCTGACCTGAGATCCAACCACAACTATCTGAGGCAGCTGTATGATCTCTGCACCCACTGTGAGAAAAACCTCCTGAAGCCGGTTGATGGTGGGGATCAGAGTTTCCATCCTTCCAGTAAACTGGGCACACTCACTGAATTGACAAAACAAGAATGGAGAGAATCAGGAAGTAAAGAGAAGTAAATCACATGATGCTGAACCACTATGAAACAAGAACAACACTATAGAGAAGTAAGGCCGTCTAAAGACAATGATATTTTCTAAAACCCAACTGGAGTGAAGTTGGCTGCGGACTGCTCTGATGAAAATATGACAGTGAGTTGAGTAACTGGCTCCAGCTGACGAGTATACAAATAAATGAGGTCAAGAAATTCTCCGGAGAAGACAGTATTGCTTTGCCAGAGGGAAAAGTGGTCCTGATGAGAGGGGTGTAACGCCCAAGCATCAGTTAGGCGACCAGTGACGCAAATTTATGGGTCTCAGGCTGGAGACTGTCATCAGTATCAGTATCAGTTACACTGACCTACCGTTAAGTTACATGGCAACAAATGATGTAGCGGCACAGGCCGAAATGCTCAGATCAGATGTTAGCCTGCTGTAGCTAGTTGGTAGAGGTAGGAAGTGAGAGATGTGCTAGCTTTGTGCTAACGCTACCTTAGCGGCTTGAGCGACCGTAACCCCTCTGAGACCTTACCGATGTTCACCACAAAATGTTCCTCCTTATCCAAACTGTCTGTGTCTCATACTCTGTAGACAAGCGGGCGAGCGTCAAAAAAATCGCATTTTAACCCGAATTGCGATCCAAAATTAGCAGCAAGAGATAACCGTCAGTTTACCACACAGGCGGTACCCACACTACTCTCCGACCATTTGATTGGTTGTAAAATATGAATCATCAGCGTTCTCGTCACCTGATTGGCCGACGTGTAAACGAGGCATTATTTGGTCCCTCCTCATGGAGTCGCCCTTAAAAACCAACACCCCTATTCTCTTCAGCTTCCCCATTTAACTACATACACTTACTAATTGTGAACTAAATGAAAAAAAACAAACAAAAAAACAACAACTCAGTCAGCAATCATCACGTCTTTAAAACTGATTTAAAATATCATGATAAAGCACAAGAGGAAACAATGTCTTTTTGTCTGTTTTAATGTCTGAATGTACAAACATATTTACAAATCATACAATGACCACCATTAGTTCTTTATGTGATAAAATGTGTATTACCTTCACACAGATGATTTACAGAAAACACACAGTCATCATCATCATCATCCAACATAGACATTACTAATAAATACCCTCCAGTAGAAGTTAGTGTCTCCTGGGAGTTGTAGCAGCCAGAGATCATGTGAAACAAACAGCATAAATTGATTCCTTTGTATACAAATATTATGTGATCAGGTCTTGTGTCATGACTGCAATATCAATGACAAGGACAAACTCAAAGTGTCAGTTTTCTTATCCAAGTCCTTTGGTCATGGATAAGAAAGCCCTGTTGATGAGACAGTCGGTGTTATCGTGCTCACTCAGCCACTGATTACCGGTAGGCACATGCTGTATTCTCCATGCCTCACCCTCTAAACACTGTATGCATCTAGAACACTGAGCACCTCTTGAGAGACAATCACAAAAACAACTTCAAGCCTCCAGCTTGGCTTTTCTTAGTCCATGTATGAGGTGTCCATACCCTCGCCGTCTGGGTGAAGGAGTCTTCCCGCTAAGCGCTCAATGTCATCTAGGCTAAGCTGTCGAAGTGAACGTTCATAGTCCTTGAAGAAAAACAAATCAAAATATTGAGAATTAGGTTAGAAACATATTCCACTGATATTCCTGTAGTAATAGTAGTAGTAGTATTTCAATCATTTGAAGATCTTAGCAACTTAGTTGGGAAAACAGCTGCTGCATTTCATTCAAATACATGATGTACAACTGTCAATGGAAGATATCCTTGTAACTTAGTGTCTGTGGAAAGTATTGGCACAATGGAATATTTCATGTTGGCTAGCAGCACTGTTTATTTCTAACCTTCAGTGGTTTCTATAAATTGTGTTCTTGCTCTGATCTAGTCTGGGCTTGTCCAGTGATACATATGCAACTGAAATATATGATGATAAAAAAGACATCATCACATGCTGATTCCAGTTGTTATGGTTTGACGAGGCTCGCCTAAACACTCTCTTGACCAAACACTATTTAGAGTGTCTGATAAAGAGGACTTAACGGTTTAAACTTTTAGTCTGAAAAAATACTACAAATGTTAGTATTCTGAAATTTCCAATAAACATCAAATTACAATCCTGCCCTCACATCCTCACATTCATTAAACATTCATAAATAGATCTAAGCTCTTTAAAGCTACATTTGATGCATTTGCAAACATGCTGCATCGAAATACCTTAATGAGCTGTTCATGGACTTTTGCTGCATCTGCTGGACTAAAGTGTCTGGCAAGTATAGTGGAAACAGTCTGCCACACTCCTCCTTGTGCGCTGCTGCTGCTGCCAGCTGTTCCTGAAGCTCCAGTCCTCTCCCCCAATGGACGGATTACCAGATTCAATTTAGCCTCTGGCCCGATGGAGTAATCACTCAGTTTGTGTTCATCTAAGAAAGGCAAAATTGCACACAACCATAAAACATTGTAACAGTGTATTAATGTGGAAAACAGATGGATTGAGCAACAATTATACACAGGGGTTACGAAACATTTGATGATTGGCAAATCTACCTGCGAGGGCTTTCCCTTTGTAGAGCAACCGCTGCTGGTTTGCTGGTATGTTGAGACGTTCAGACACAAGTTCCTTCACTGTGGAAACTTTTTCATCTTCAGTCACCTGAAAGATCATCAACATGATGATGAAGCCACAGTACATGATCAAGATACAACTGGTGGTCTCTCTTTCAGTTTAGCTTGCACAGTTGGCAGACTGCAGTTGCAATGCTGGTATTTTTCCGATTAACACTGCAGAAATATTCCAACACAGACATGTTGGAGTGTGGGCAGGATCTTCTTTACTGTAAGAGCAGCACAGCATGATCTCTATCATTGACACACCCTAAAAGACGATTTATGTCCCCATAAAGCGTCTTCCACTGAAGACAAAACCTTGAATTCCTCACCTCACACACCCACACACACACACACACAGCCTGTCACCATCACTGCATGTGCTGGAATCAGCACTGGTCTTTGTTAACTAACCCTGAGTTTTTCTACGTATAGCCGACCTGTTATGGCCCCAACTGGTGCCCCTTACTCTAACGTTATCACATCAAAACATGAGGCACAAACTGGGGCTAGGGCTGGTCTGATGTGAGGAAATAATGGTACTATACTGAAGTGCCGGTCTAGCCAAACACCTTTGTCTAAAACCGGTGTTTTCCAGACCCATCTTCTTGCTCCCCCTATGAGTATTACCAAATAAGGACTTGCAGAGCCCCAGACAGCCTGCGTGTGGAAGTGATAATCCACGTTAGAGCAAAGAGAGAGCACCCCAAAACTACTACATTATTGCAGGTATCAGCGAGACACAGTAGCATCAATTCCTATCAACACGGCGATGTGCTCAATTTCACCAAGATAAACAAACAGATATAAATTCAACAGAGCGACATTAATATGTTATACTAAAGGTAATCCAGCATGTGACAAGACCATCGCTAACCAGCCAGGTTCCAAAATAAAGGCTAACGTTGCGAATTAAGCTAGCGTCAGGGGGCTAACAATTAGCAGTTAGCCAGCTCTGTGGTGCTTGACTCACCTGTACACTGCACTCTTTACCCTGAAGCGGTTTCACGGTAAGGATCATTTTCGACGAAGGCCCGAACAAAACACAAAAAACACACCAATACTTTAATGATTTAACCTAAAACTCCAGCCAAGCGACGTAACTTCGCTAGCTCAAGATAGCCACAGGGGGTTCTTCTCTTGTCAACGGCCCATCTTCTTCACCGACAGCTCCGGACAGCCTGCTGCGGCCCTCACAGGAAACTACCACCACCTAGTGTTCGGCGTGTGATAGGATTAGAGAAGAAATCTACCTGGCACGGCAAGTAACTTTATACAAGAAATTCTCCATTAATTAGACTGTAATTAAATATAAAAAAGACAAAGGGAGATTAATCCCGAAGTGATAACGAATATTTAAAAAGATATCACTAGCCATAGATGATTAATATAATCAGGCTATTATTTTTTATTACAGTTAGGCTACATTTTGTTTTTCATTTGGTGCTACACAGGTGACTAGACTTTGTCTGTCTTTGTCTCCACTGAGTGTTTATTTTAAGATGAACAAAGACAGACTTTCAGAATTGTCTTTAACTAGGCCTATTTACATCCACATCAGCCACTGTGACTGTTTTCAAACACGGCTACAATCAATGTAGACTAACATCTAGCTATTTTCAGAATGGTTTGTTAAAAACACTTGATGTCCCAGCGGAATATATTATTTTGCACTATTTTTGCTTTATTTGATAGGCTACATATCATCATGACAATTGCCTATTGATCGCTCAGAAACATCCATTGCAATGTAGGCTACAGCTGTTAACCAGCACAGGCCCCACACAGTCAGAGTTTCATCTCCTTCACGTCCCAGACACTCGGGGGCAAAATGATTAATGTTCACCACCGCTCAGTTTGCCAGGGACCCACCGATTTCCCCAGGGCTCGGAAATACTCTACATACCCTGTGACCCAGTTGGGATCCAGTCCATGCATTTCCTCATTACACCCTCCCGGATGGTCTCCACTGCCTCGGTCATGTGATTGCCTGCTGTCTACGCCCAGCCCCGGTCAGCCCCGAGCGTTAGAGGCGCATCTTCCACTGGGGAGGGAGGTGAGAGCAGCACCTGTCGAATGGGCTGTTTGCTGTCAAGCAGCAGCAAACCTAATCAGGACAAGTGAGGAGGACCTCCACAGCGCTCCACAGCCTGCATGTGGTGAGTGATCTCTGTGTGTGGTATGATGTAAAGTACAGTACAGCTTTGTGTTTTGTAGGACTTATTCACTGTTTTAAATACAGATGCATGATATTACACGCTGTTGCCAGGTTTTACCAATGCACCCCTGCTGCCACATAGGCTATTTACCCGTGCGCGTGGCTGCAGGCGCGTCTGCGACCCTAAAATGAAAACATCTATATTTCATTTCTGTTGGGACTAACTGTGTGTGGGATTCAATACAGAGTTCGTAGTGGGCTTTTTTGATCAGATTTTTATCTCTTGTGTCACCATAAGGAATTCTTTTTTTTTTCATTAAGATATGAGAGATGAAGACCAAGAGACAAATACAAAGACCCCATAAATATTCTTATTATAATGCATTCACAAAATACATTTAGGTTCTGCTTACCTTGTAAATCAAACCAACATCTAGGACTGCAAGCTCACAGCACAAATGAAGGTTACTTTTTTCGTTTTAATTGCATAGAAAATTGAGAGAGATATCTATCTATCTATCTATCTATCTATCTATCTATCTATCTATCTATCTATCTATCTATCTATCTATCTATCTATCTATCTATCTATCTATCTATCTATCTAGGTTAAGCTGTTTTGGGGTGTGTATGCAGAAGCACACTCTCTTGTGTATGATAGAATATGAATCCAAATAGAATTCAGTAGACCTTATATTATGTATTTCCTGATTTAATTTATAGTACTTTTAGTATCAATATAGTAATTCATGAAAGGAAAACATGCACATTCATTACAGAGGAACTGTCAATCCTTGAATCAGCTAAGCTGCAAAAGGAGACTCAGGCAGAAATCTTTGTAGTTGGACCCTTTTCTCACTATATACAGTCTTGTATGTCATGTGCATGATTATATTATGAATATAGAAAATGCTGATGGGCTGCTAGTAAACACCCATGTGTTTATGTTAGGTTAACAATGATGAATTTTTGCAGTTTTGACAAATGCTGTTTGCAGGTAATGGGTACACTTAGAGACCTCCAATTTGCCCTGCAACTAAAGATTGAGGAGCTTCGCCAGAGGGACACACTAATAGATGAGTTAGAGCTGGAGTTGGATACAAAAGATGAACTAATTCGCAGACTACAGGAAGAACTGGATCGTTACAGAGCCACGGTCTCTCTCCCAGGACCCTCTGCAGTCAGTGCAGGTAGAGAATCGTCGTGTTTTAGAGTTTAGAACACAAACCTAAAATATATCTAAAATTTCAGCTGTTTAAGTGTGTTGATTTTTTCTGTCTTCTAGCTTGCTCAGCTCAGTTTGAGGACAAGCAGAGAGGCAAAAGGAGGACAGTCATTTCTGAGCCCTTCTGTCTGGACCCAGTGACTCTCGCCATGGTTTCACAAAGAAGCTGTGACAAAAGCCGCGAGTAAGAGCACACAGTGTACCCTCAGCTTCCACCTGCTCTAACTGACAAAATCAGTCTCTTAAATGTTCAAGCTTCCCCAAGCAGCTTTCTGAATGACACGGAATCAATAAATATTTCCAGTCCTTTTTAAGCACTTTACCCCATGAAATTTCATTCAAGGCCTTTGATAACCTACCTTTAAATGTTACATCCACTTTCCTGTAATGTCCTCAGGTCTCAGAGGTTGATCCAGGCAGCGTTTTTGACAAACGAATTGTTGAAGAACCACGACGAAGGAGAAATTAGAGCCATCATAGCCTGCATGTATCCCTCCACCATCAACCAAGGCTGCTATGTCATTCAGGAGGGGACCAGCGGGACTCAGGCTTATGTTTTAGAGGGTAAATCATTTTCTTCTTATGTCTGCTAACATTAATCATACTTGAGAGAATATTTATTAGCACTTCCTTGAGATGGCAGGTGCTTAAGGACAGTCAGATGAAATGATAGATTTTATCACATCTTGGCCTATCAGTTTTCCTACTCTTGGCTCACAATTTGATTAGATAATCTGATGCTGCTTTCAAGCACATTGATGAGACAATTGCATGGTAGAGCAAGGAAGGAGGAGGCACTTAGGGGAATAACAAGTGACCTACATTGATGTTTTGTGTTTAAATGTCAACTTAAGCTCGAGGAGACATGGAAAAAAAAGGCCTGTGCTTTTCTTTGGTTGCAGAGTTCATCAGTGCTCGATTGTCCTCAGGAATCCTGGTTGCATTTGTAATGTGACAGCTAACAGAGGGCACCTGCCTCCTGTCTGGATGAATGTGGCTAATTCTTGACAGTCCTTCTTTATTTTCTGACATGAGAACGCATACACCGAAGACTTCTGTGTATTGCACATGCTAAATGTCCTCACTGACTCTGTGCCAATTAACAGAGGGGAGGCTGGAGGTGACAAAAGATGGACGAAAGCTGCTTACACTGGAGCCAGAGGACATGTTTGGAGAGCTGGCTCTCCTCTATAACTGCACGCACACCTACTCTGTCTCAGGTATCAAAGCATTGTGCTCATTTCTCACTTTTATGTTTGCATTTAACTGTCACACCAAAACACTGATGGAGTTTTACTGTGATTCGTTTTGATATTGGTGGGCATATAAAAAAATTCTTGTTTTAGAGACTGTCACAAGCGGGCGGATTTCTGGCAGTGGTCTTAGACAGAAGACGTCTGTTGAATTTAAAATCAAAGACCTTTTGAAATCGTAGACAACACCAAAGCTTCAAACAGTTTTCTCGGAGATGTGGGGAATTTAAAACATTTTTCTTTCTGACTGCCACATCCCCATCCCTGAAATCCAGCATGCATGAACTGGATTTTCACAAATATTTACAAATAATGTTTTCAGAGATCATTTGCATTCACCTCACTCTTCTCGTGGTAGGTTCCTAACCTGTCAAATATTCATTTATGGTGCAATAGATTGTGATATTCCTCAGAAAATAGAAAGCCTGCCATCATTTCCTTCCAGCATCTGATCACAGAGTCCTGTGGGGAAACTTTCACAGCCATCACCACATGAATCTGACCTGGTTTCACAAATTAATACTCTGTGGAAACAGCCAGAATCAGTTTGAATTGAAAAATCTGTCTATTTGTTGTGTTTGTTCTCTAAGCACCCCGCACTGATTATGCTGCTTTTTTTTCCTCTTGCAAACAGACAGCCTTTCCAACACACCGCTCTTCACTACATGTCTCACACAACTAATGTCGGCAGTCTGTTGTCTTTTGTTCCATCTCCTTTTCTGTCAGTTTCTGTCAGCCGTTTCCTTCGGCTCTGCTCAGGACCCACTGTGTTTATCTCCCTCCTGACCTGAAATTACTTTTTTTTCCATTGTTGCCATCTGAGACCATCAATAAGGTTGTTTTTTTTCTCATCGTGTGGTCTCTCTCACTGTGACAGTGATAAAGGTGCAGGTGAAAACAAGGTGTCATCCTCAGTTCATGGAAGTTCGGGGTGGCAAAGGATATACCGTACTGAAGGAGATGTCAGAGAACCATCCTCTGAGACTAGAATTATAATTTTTTTTTAAATAGTCTGTACAGGATTCAGAAGCACATAAAAAAGGCATGATGATGAATGGAGTGTCATGTGGTGTTCAAGTGAAAACTGATGGGGTATATCCAAATGTGGAACTGATGTATAAAGGCTGCACCACATTATCAGATGGTAGATCTAATTAGACTGTCTAGAGGACATTTACTTCCGTCTACAGGAAGCTTCAATGAACCAATCAATATGGGTCATTATTAATTTATAATAACTTTTTTAAGCTCTATTATTGAGAAAGAGGCTAATTACAGCCAAAGAAACCAGATTAGATTATATTAAAAGTCTTTTGTAGACAGAATAAGCGCTCACACTTGCTTTCATGTCACCTGGTAAGCATTTCAGACCTGACCTGCATTTACTGTCTCCTCTGCAGGCTGTGGGCTGATGAACCTGCGTTGTTCATCCACATCCATCACACTTGCTACACACATCACTTAGAGCTTTTTCTGTACCTGCCTCCTGATTATGCCTCCACCTGAGCTCCAGTGTCACTGACACAACCTTTGACACTTTCTCTCTCTGTGTCTTTTTGATCTGCAGCACAAACAGACAGCAAGCTGTGGGTTATTGACAGCAAGAGCTACCAGACCATACTTATGCAGAGTGGTCTCAACAGCCTTTCTCATTCAATGGAGCTTCTTAGCAGGTGAACAGCAGACTGGTACACTTGATTTGACATGGAACAAGCCCAGAAACCTACTTTGTATTCTAACGTCATCAACAGGGTCATGCTGTTTGCAAGTCACCTCGATGCTTCTTGCAGGCAGCATTAGCCTTAAAGATCATGTGTAATATCACCATGCACTGACATATTTTGATTTAATGTATAAATTAAGTCAACCCCTTAGCAAACCTGTGATGATATGATAACCCTTCTCTCCTTTGTGCCTGTGTGTCTGTAGTGTTCCCTTTCTGCAGTCATTGCCAGAGGATGCCATCATGAAAATGTCTGATCTCATGGAGGAGGTACAGATTAAGTTCTTAAAATCTGAAGCGCAGTCTTGTGTAAACATCACTCATCTTTCAAACAGAAACCAGCCAGTAGATTATGTTTGCAGACAGATGGAATGCGTGTAAACATGGTTGTTTACTGGCGGTCCCTCTGCATTTTCTATTTTCATCTTTATGTTTGTAAGCGAGCTGGTTCTTTTTTTCTTACTCTGTTTTCATCCTCTTCCTTCGTTTGCTCCTCTTTGTGTCCTTTGTTTTCTGTAGACACAGTACAGCGAAGGAGATTACATCATCCGCCAAGGGTCCACAGGAGACACCTTTTATATCATTAGCAAAGGCCAGGTGAAGTCTTGTGCTCCTTGTTTGCTGCACAAATAAAACGAGGCTTTCAAAGTTAAAGATTATGAGTGTTGGGGACAAAATGTCAGCACAGTCTTAGAAATTGCTTCATGATGACAATAATTGACATTGGTGCTTCCCCACATTGCTCTTCACTGTTGCTGCCTCTTTTTCATTACTTCTCTTATGGATTTTCCCAGGTGAAAGTGACAGAAAAGAAGCCAGGGCACGAGGAGATAGTCCTCTCTAAGCTCACTGAGAGACACTGGTTTGGAGAAAAAGCTCTGTGGGGGTAAGAGGAAGGGACTAATGCACATTCATAAGATGTTACAAAGAAGATGATGCAGAGTTTTCAGTAGCTTTCATGAAAGATCACCATCTTTGCTCATGACTTTTTCTTGACTCTATCTGTAGAGAGGATGTTCGGACAGTAAATGTGGTTGCTGCTGGTGCAGTTACATGCTTGGTAATAGACAGACAGTAAGTCGCTGTTTTGTGTTGATAAGATTAATGGCGTAGAGGATGTGGCTGTTTCAGTTGCTGTAAGAATTTGCTGGTAAATTGTTGTGCTTATTCAGAGATATGGAGAATCTCATGCTTCTGTGTTTCAGGACCTTCAAAGACATCATTGATGGGTTTGTGTTTGACTGCAGTCATGAGGTGCAGCAAAGCCATGAATCCAAAGTGGAGTAAGGACCATCAAGATACAAAGTTTTACAAGAATCGTTTTTATTTGCACTTGTAGAAGACACACGATAGAATCTCACTTTGTTTTTTTTTTCTTCTTGTGAGTAGGTCAGACAAGGACTGTGCTGTCCTCTCGTCTTCCACCTTAAGTGATTTCCACATTATTTGCTCTCTGGCAGTTGGGGAGTTTGGTCACGTAGATCTGGTAAGGGTAGATATTACCCTGTGATTCCTGCACTGCAGCCTACTTGAGATTCCATGTTTCTGAAATGTAATGTAGTGATTTTCACCTCTGTCAGGTACAACTGAAGAACAACATCAAATACCTTTATGCCATGAGGGTCCTCGAGAAGAAGCTGATCCTCAATAGCGGTCAACGAGAGCATGTCTTAAGAGAAGGGTGCATCTTAATGGAGGCTTGCTGTCCATTCATAGTCAGGTGCCCGTTCCTCAACACTTATCTGATCAGGATTTGTTTGATTAAATTATATGGGATTGATCTTTTGCATGTTTTTCATCATAGGCTACATAAAACCTTCAGAGACCCTGAGTGTCTGTATATTTTGACAGAGGCTTGTCTTGGCGGTGATTTATGCAGCCTGCTTAAAGATAAGTAAGTGTTTTTGGACTAAAGGATATTAAAATTCAAGATTTGTCATTATACTGATTAAATATTTATAATCCTACCACTGTGGTTTGAGCCAAGCTTTCATCACAGTTCAGTTTTAAAACTAACCGGTATCTGATGTTTCACATCTGATATTTTTCATTATACATTAGTTTTGTTTGCAGGGATGTTTAATTCAGCACTTCTCATACTGTTTCAGAAGCTATTTGGATGAATGCAGCAGCAGGTTCTACATAGCTTGTGTTGTTGAGGCACTGACCTTTCTTCACTGTCGAGGAGTCATCTATAGAGACATCAAACCTGAGAATGTTGTTCTGGATGAGCATGGTTATGCCAAACTGGTAATAGACATTGGTCACAACTGGTCATTTTCAGTATGTTTTTGTTGTTTTTACCAAAGGTAACTGTAAATATATTGATATCCGATTTTTGTAGATTGGCTCCAGATGTCTAAAGAAAGTTGAGGTGGGTAAGAAAACCTGGACATTCGTTGGTACACCTGGTTACATGGCACCTGAGATCATCTTGAACAAAGGCCACAGCATATCTACAGACTTCTGGTCACTGGGCGTCTTTGTGTTTGAGCTACTTAGCGGAGGGTAAATGTTATAGTCCCATTCAGCCCAGCAAAACTTTGTAGGCTCAACTATTGACTTTTAGTTTAAAGTGATAATGATAGGTAATGTTTTCCCCTGTAGACTCCCATTTACTGGCTCTGACCCGCTGAAGATTCTCACTGCAACCATTCGTGGCATCGATCAGATCGAGTTCCCGAAAAACATCAGCAAAAGTGCCTCCAGTCTCATAAAGAAACTGTGCAGGTGTTGTAAATATGACTCACTAGACTTCATCAATTCTCATGTGCAAGTTAATGGCATTTTCTAGTTCTTGTGTAGCACTTCTTCAGAGGTAAAAATCATTCTCATTCCACGCACCGTTGTGTGATATATTACCTCTCTTCCAGCTACTTATAGATAGATAGTTATAGATACTGCAGATGTTTTGGACTCTGACCTGTGCTCTGCTCTGACACCACCTTTGAATTACAGAATGTTATTATTGATTCGTAGTTTATTTGTGTACACTTTCCCTTTCCCTCACCAAGGAGCAATCCCTCTGAGAGACTGGGCACTTTGAGAAACGGGGCCAAGGACATTCAGAAGCACAAGTAAGTCGACAGATTTATCACAGTGGAAAACACACTCAGCCCTGTGTGCTGCAAAACACAATTTTACAGGTTGTGATGCTCTGTTTTCATCAGATGGTTTGAAGGATTCAACTGGGATGGGCTCTGTAAGCGAACGTTAAACCCACCTATTATTCCCAGTGTAAGACACTTTGAGTTTTGCATGGCATTAATATTGATACAAGGCGGATAGCTTTTGTGAGGACTCAATGAGAAGAGGTTTTACATTTTTTTCCCTATTACACTGTCTTTTTTAGGTGAAGCATTCACTGGACGGCAGCACATGTGGTCACTACACTGAGGACTCAGTGGAGCTGTCCACAAACTGGGATGATTTCTGATGCTATTAGCTGTGAGCTCGTGGGGGAAAAAGCCTGTCAGACAATACTTCATCACTTTCAGGTTTAGCCCTCATAAATAATTCACTGCTCTCAGTCTCACTGCCATCGAGAATCAATTATATTTTCACACAAGAAATATTTTCCACTGTATCAGTAACTGCACATATTGTTTGATAGATGAACCATGCTGCCTACCTTGTTGAGCTGACTGACTGTTTTTTTATGTAGAACCTCCTATCTATAGATTTATAATCATAGAAGTTAGTAATGTCACTGTGGGTGAATGTAACTCAATAAACACATAAGCTGCACCAGACTGCTCTGGGACTGTGCTATTAATCTGTCATTATTTGGTCTCTCCTCCAAATACATGCATTTAATTAGAAGTGACGTCAGAGTCATGCAGAAAAGCATGAAGTTACAGAAAGGGAGAAAAACAAATACAGGAAGTTCTGTGACGCTACCTTCAAAATAAAGTATATAACGGAGTTGAATTATTTTAAGATGTTAAAATGTTAACCTGTTGAGAAGAGCAGAGCAGAATGACTCATGCTAATATGCTAGAAAACAACAAAAAGACCCCCACACCAAGAGCTCCCATTTAAGACATTTATTAAAGTGTAACGTTTGGAGCCTAGAGGCTCTTCCTCAGACTTTCCAACAGTTTTTGGTGGAGACGCCATCTTTAAATATCCCTCACTGTAATCAGAGTAAAACAATACAACTGTGGAGCAACCATCAGATACAGGGAAACGACTGTTGTTTCAGCACATTTCCAAAATAAATGTGCTGTTGTTTTCTTGCTTACACTGTTTTGGATCCAGCACCCTTACTATAGCCTTTGTCTTCTTGGGATGTGCGTGTCACCCTCCTTTTTTCTTCATACTAGTATGCTTGCATTAAAAATAATGATGGGAATATATGTTAATGTAAAGCTCTATCAGTGTGAAAAGCTGTGATGGACACATATGCCTCGTATCAGTTTTACCTCGATAAATAAATTAGAACAGTGAATAACAAATTATGAGAGTAAAAGCCAAAGGAGACATGCAAAAAGTTTTTATTTTCTAATTATAAGTTCTGTTCTACGGAAGCCTATTTTTTTCCATTGCCGTTTTCTCGTGATATCTATTTAATAATAATAATAATATCGTTATCTCGATATAGCAAAGTCCGTTTTCTCGTGATAGCTGCTTATTATCAGTACTTATAATAAAATAAAAAAATATATGCGTGGCCATTCTCGGTTTCCGTACGGTTCTCCTCTTTTCCACTTTGTGCTTTACTGCATGAAGTTGCATGTGGAGCGATAATTTTATTCAATATAAACTTCTATATAGACTATATCAGGCTGCATGATTATTCCCCTCTTCAAACTATTGTAGAAAACATTTCTGCTGCAAACTCAACGTCAAGCTTCAATCTAAGGTGCACAGGGCAGCCAGCAGTCGTGCCTTTACTTTGAAGGTTTTTACAGGATATGGTCAGATGTTGTCTCTGGTTTGACATGTGAACGGATTTCGATGGAGCTGCTGATGAAGTAGAGACTCAAGCGCAGTGTAAGAAAAAAAAACTACAGATCTGCGTTTTACTAAGGTAAGTTTATGTTGGAGTTTCCCTCTTTGTTTGTTTGCTCGTAGTGAGTTTGTTCCGCTCCACAGTGGAGACTCAGGCTCAGGTCAGAGGAGAAGAAAAGTTTTACTGCAGCAGCTCGCTCAGGCTGAGGCTCTCAGGCTCTCAGGGTCTCAGGCTGCCGAGCTGTGAGTCGGTGAAAGTCTGAGGAGCAAAGTGAAGGAGAATCATCCTGTTCATAAACTGTTGCACGGAGTTTCCGTTGATCCAGAGATGAGAAGTGATTCTTCACAATAACTGATGTAAGTGATGTATTACTGAAACTGAACTGCAGCTATAAGTGACACTGGCCTCATGGTGCTTTTCTCCTATACTGCATTGTTTGCAGAATCACTCCATGATGCACATAGGCTACTTAAAGTTTACTACATTTTCCTTTCCCAGGATGTTTTCAAACACTGTGAAAGAACTGGTGGGAACTTATGTGTAACTGTCAAGTAAGCACAGTGCTGTGGTATGTTGATCCAGGTCCAAGCTTCTTCTTTTTTTGTTTTTTCCATGTCTGGGTATTTTGGACTATGCAACATGCTTGGAGTTGTCCACATGGCCAGATGCCATTTTTGCGGTATCTTCTGGGAATGTGTGACAGTTTCATACTGTGGTATGGCAGCTGAGGCTCTCCCACCCAGCTGTGCACTGTGCAGGTTTAGAGGATCCGCCCTGGTGCACAAAAACACTCTGCAGAGTGATGTTTTCTGTTTGTTGTGAAACTAAAAACTTGAGGCTGAATGAAAAAAAACACACAATTATTTTATTGTCTGTTACTGATTTCAAGTCAGTTTTAGTCCACGGCAGATTTAGGACTCCTGGTGGAGAGTGAAGGTTTGTTTTTACGCGCAGCTTGCGTGGTCTTTCTCATTCATTCATTCATTCACGTCATTCATTCATGTCTTTCCTTCTCGCCAAGAAAAACGTCATTGTGACCAAGTGTGTGTCTGTGTTCTTCACGCTTCATTTGGGAATCACAGCCGGAAAACACCCCTGAGTCTCATTCTTTCTCTTCTGCTGGTTTCCCCCCGCTGCCTGGCCAGCCTCACGTGTCCTCCCTGTAACTCTCTCCTCATCTCCCCTTGATCGGACCATTCACTACTCTGGGCACATGGAAAGTGTGCAGAGTTCATTGCTGCTGCTGCTGTGGGTACAAAACTCTGTCACCCCTCCTCCTCTTCTGTGTCACCTCCTGTAGTTTTCTGGGTCAGGGGCAAGCATTCCCCAGCATTGCTCCCATCAACACAGAAGCCCCTGTAGTCTACTGTACACAGCACACATGTCATTCGGGTGTTTGTTCTGTGTGGGATCTTTGCTTTGCTATAAGAGAACTAAATATATTCCACATTTATTATAAGAGGATGATGTCAAAACAGCCTCACTCTTTCATTCAAAGAGCATCATCAATGTTAACCCTGTGCTGTCTGGTAGTGAAAAGGAAAACTTTCTGTTTCTGTTTGTTTCAAGCAGCATTGTCTGCTCTTTGATGCTGCCAGGTTTGAGCAAAAACCATTTAAAGTAATGCAAAACATGAAGAGTCTGGCTGCCAGAGCTTTCAATAAAGCAAGAAATTGAGTTCACCCTCCTCCACTTTGAAAGTCCCTCCACTGGCTCCTGTGGATGTGTCAGGGTTGTTATAAGTAGACTTTATCTGACAGTGCTGCTGATGTTGCTAAAATATACTGCAGTGACAAGTGACATTTTACCTCACACACTTGAACTGTACCAAACATTTATAATGCAAAAACATCAACTCATAACTTATAGCCTATATTTAAGCCGAGACAACCCTCTTCTTTTAGTATCATCAGTAAGTTAGAAATCAGATTATAAACATGTTGATTAATGTCACTACCTCACCTGTCGGTACTGCATGTTCAGTACAGAGCACAAGTAATGTCTTCACACTTGGATTTCTCACCTTTTTTTTTTTTGAAAAAAAAAAAAGAAAAACAGTTTCTGGTCTCTGTACTTGCGTGTTCCTGTTTCTGTCTTGTTTTTATCACACACCATACTGTAGCTCTGAATATTCTCTGTGCTCTCAGCTCTGTCTCTGCTTGTTAGTGGCAGTAAATGTGTACAGACATGCCGAGTGCCTCGGGCTATCACTTACATGCCTCCTGTCTCCCTGTGAACCTGCACTCTGTTGTTTTATGGCTCTTTCTGCTCGCTCTAGTCTGTGGCACGATGTCACTTTATTCCCATATTTACATCATTAGCACCAAACATGAATTTAATCCACTTCATTGGATCATGTGTCATGTACGTCCTGCTCTGCATTCGTGCCTGTTAATAGAAATTCAGGTGCGAACTGCAGGAACAGGCAGATTTCTCTCTCCCAGCAGGATAGGTGCAGGCTGTGAAGGTGCATTTAATTCTCTTCAGTGTTTTTTTCACATGTGTGTGCCATTTTCTTTTGTCTCATGTCTTCCAGGGAGTAAAAGCTGGGAGCACAATGGTTTCTGTCTGGGCTTTGACAATAGCCATTATGAATGGCGGTGAGAGAGGAGGGAGCAGAGAGAGAGAGAGAGACAGAAAGGGGCTACAGGAAGCCTCTTCACAGCCTGCTGTCATCTCTTTTGGATGTGTCACATTTCATAAAGCCCTTTGCTTTCCATTTATTTACTTATTGAGACGACTCAAGGGGATCGCCAGCTGCTTTGCTACTCCCCAAGGTGAAAAGTGGCAACTGAGCAGCTTTAATTCACATAAATTGAAGCTTAAAGTAGATTATAAATCGTCTGAAGGCAAGTGTGGCGTCGCTTTGCCCATGCAGGGAAGGGAGGCAGCTCAGGATCAGCCCCGTTAAAGAGGAGGGAGGGGTATGATATCACTCTTTATCCCCACTCCTATTGGGCACTGGGGGAGAAAGTGGGTGAGAGGTTGAGGGGTGTTTGGGGAGGGGAATGGATGTTGGAAAGGAGTGAGGTGAATGCCTCCCTTGGTGGAGGATGAAGTGGTTTTGTTTAACGATGTGAAATGAGCAGTTTTAGGGAGAAGTGTAGCTTTACAGTTTGCACATGAGCAAACACTGACAGAACTTGTTTGGGGGAGGTGGGGATTTGTCGCTCTGGAGTTGCCTCTCTCCTCCCTGTTTGTCCCGGTTCCATTCAGTTTTGATATGAACAATCAAGTCTCTGGCACGGGATCATGGGGGTGGACTTAGCTGGTCCTCCCCCTCACCCTATCTCTCCACCAGCCCCACGCTACTGTACGCACCCCAAGTCTCTTGCTCCCTGTTGGATGAAAGAGTGGCACAACATGCCTCAGAGTAACCTCGCTGCCTGTTTCTGTTAAGCCAATCATTATTACTTCCGGGTGCCTCTCCACCCCCCCCACCCACCATCCTCCCCTGCACAGCTCAGGCCTTTTCTTCTCCTCTCTCTCTCTCTCCCTCTGTGTGTGGTACCAAGCCGGTGATCCAGAGTGATTCAGTCTCAGACTCTTTGGACTTCACAAGTGGAATGATGTTTTTGTTTGAAATGTTCTTGCTGTGTGTTTAAGGTAGCTTGTGGTGTATTAACAGAGTTGACTGTGGGGCAAAGTGGTTTAAAGTCAATGAATGGAAACCTTTATAGAGTTGAAGTGAGGGTAGTTAATTGAGAATATCCTGAAATAATGCCTTTACA